>CAUYQG010229059.1:0-32563 GCA_963574415.1 Tarsius wallacei | reverse complement strand
GGCTGTAGTGGCCGGGAGCGTGTCACTGCACTCCAGTCTGGGCGACAGAGCGAGACTCCAACTCAAAAAAAAAAAAAAAGAAGCATTCCTATTTTCCCAAATAAATAACTCCTGAATTTATTGATCAATTCTGATGTTTCTTGTCTCCGTTCTAAACCATTAACTATTGCCTTTTTCTTTATGTTCACCTTTTCCCACCAATCTTAAAGCCCATTTATTCATACTCTGTCTCCAGCTAAAAGTAAAGATACTTACTGCCTGATATTGACTCCTCTTGGCAGACTAGAGCTGATTTTTTTTACCTAATATATTTCCTTAGTGTATAGATTAATTTATTTTAGATTTACATGGTCCTTTGTGGTTTACCCAGCAGACTCTTACTCCATAAATCATTCATTTTTCACAACGACCTTTCCAGGTAGTGAAGTTTATCCCAAGGACCCTCTAGTAGAAAGTAGTACTGCTGAGACAAGAACTCAGAACCAAGTCATACATAATTTTTGTGTGTGTGAAAGTTATAAACCAGCCCTATTCGAACCATTTGCTTTTCCTGTTAGTCTACACACGAACCCAAGTAGCAGCTATAAAGTTCCTTGTCTGAATTCCCTACTAAGCCCTGGAGTTTTAACAATATGGGTTTGCCAAGAAAAGTAAAACATGCTCTCTAGAGACTGAGGATTATACTAGGCACTAACGAAAAAAAGAGAAAGGAAGAAGTGGTGGATCATAAAGGAAGATAAGTAAGCAACACCTGCCTTATTATCTGTCCCAGTTTTCACTCCTCAAAACTGTCCATCTCCTTCTCCAACATCCATATGGAAAAGCTGCATGACTATGCAGTCAGCTGCCTAGTCTAAAGTCCAGAAAATCATCCAGGGCTGCTCCATCTCACTCATCTTACGCCTAGTCCTCATAGACTATATCACACCTTTTTGATTCCACCTCTTTACTATTACTTAAATCCATTCTCTCCCCCCTGTGCATACTATTATTTTTTGTTTGCCAACTTACGTACAGTAGACTTTGAATTGGAGTCTGTGCTCCCAGGATTACATTTCTACAAAGTACCTTCCAAACAGCCCTCAAAGTGTTCTTTGTGTAAAGTCTTTCAGTGACTCCCCAAGGCTTTCAAGACAGATTCAACATTCCTTAACTTCCTTTGCAAGGTCCAGGCACCAGCATGTCTCTCTAGGCTCAACAATTATCACTTGACCAAATGAACTCTGTCTTCTAAGTATACAAAAGTACAATATAAATCGCAGAATAAGTCAGATTATTTTACTTTCCACCCTTTGCACATTATATATGTGTGCATGTATATTCACACACATATATGTATATATATATTGGTCTCCAAAAGATGACCATCCCTTGATTTTGATATAGGGCACGGCAATTCCAGAAATTTATAAATATGGACTGTCTAGGGAACTTTAGTCTCTCTCGTATTCCAGCAAAGTAGTCAGTACTCTACCTGTATCCCCTTGACCTCACCACTATGATGTATTAATAGCCCTACTTCAAACTATTTGTGGCTTTTCTTTGGTTGTAGGAGTCTCTCTCCCCTTCAATGATTACAGAGTCAGGCAGAACTTTCCAGATAATTAACACTCCCTGTAGTAGCCCTCAATCAAAGACCAACAAGAGTTGGTATATAAAAAAATATAATTCCCTTATCTTTTATATAGAATAACTCAGAAGTACGTGTTCTATACTGACTCCCAGAGTCCCCCAGTGAGATTAAGCTCTAATCATCCTCAGTGGTGACTGGCTCCATAATTAACTCTTTATTGGCTGACTTCCCATCCCTTGTCTAACTTCCCCACTCCAAACTTTATTTTCTGGGATCATCTTGAAAATAAATCCTACTGTCAGAATCTCTTTCTAGGGGAACTCAACTAAGACAATATATAATACCAAGTTTTTAAGTTTAAAAACTTAAACCATATAACTCTATGAAGTAGGAATTAATATTCTTATTACACAGATGAGAAAACTAAGACACAGAGAGATTAATTTTCTATAAGTTTAGAGTTTTGAAGGGACAATCTACAATAAACATGTCTGCATGTTTTTGTTTTGTTTTCTTCCCATCAGATTAGTTGTTCTTCTCATCTCTTTGTATCTTTAATGATAAAGCTCCCATACCAGTTGCTGACAATGTCCTTGATTCAAAAGTCAGCCCTCTGGGGAAGGTTTATAGCCCAGCACCTAAAATAGCTAAGTGCAGCAACTCAGTATAGTTGCAGAACAAACCACTCCCTAAGAGGACATTAGGGCCTAATCCAGAGATCACTGTGAATTCCTCATATCCTAGTGATCACTGCCGTTGTGACCACTAGAATATGAGGAATTCAACCTCAATCGTCAGAAAGCGGCCCAAAGCAATGAAAAAAGCAAAAATAGATTTTTTTTAGTGGAAGCCATACATGGTAGGAAAGTATGTAAAAGACAGAGATTATCTACAACATAAAAGATGAAGAGTAATACATACCAATATGCTCAACTTTATAAGAAATTAAAGAAACAAAAAGTTTTAAAAATGAGTTTTTTTTCTATCGCAATGTTAGCAAAGATTAAAATATGAGAATACAATGCTTGTGTGACTCAAGAAGAACAGATATTCTGGCATAAAATCAATGAGAATAAATCTATTTGAAAATGTATTTGGCATTTTATAACAGATTCCTTAATATAGACCCTAAACCACAATAACCCAGAAATTCTTTGAAATAGTCCCTACCTTTGATCAAATATTTTTACTCCTATGAATCTGCCTTGCGAATATAATTCATCTATAAAATATGTACGCACATCAAAATGTGTTTTAAGGATCATCAAAATATTATTTATAACAGCTAATTAAAAAGAAATCACCTAAATGTTCACCAAGACAAAAATAATTAAGCTATTCAATCAAATGTTAGAATACATAAACATTAAAATTTGAGACTTTGAAAGCTACAAAATGGCATGAAAAAATGTATCAAAGAGGTAGGGCTTATAATTTCATGTATGGTATGAACTTACTTTTTTAAAATGTTAATAAATTTAGAAAAGAGATTAAAACATGCATCAAGTGATTAATAGTTACTATAACATGATGGTTTTATAGGTAACTCATTTTCTTATTTACATTTATGAAAGTTCCAAACTTTCTGTAGTATACATGCATAATTTTTATATTTATGTGGAGTTATATTAAAATATGAATTGGAAGTGAACTTATGAGTAGTTATTCCTGCAATACAAGAGACCAGGCATTAAATAAAGTATAAATAAGTGACAGAATAAAATAACTTTTCTCTTTTTGCCTAATTCATCCTCCAAATCTGGATGGTCCATGATTCCTCTCCCCTTCCAATTTAATGTTTCCAATCATAACATCTACTAATGGGGAGTCTTGTAGTTGATGGGTGTGTCTAATTCTAAGGGCTCATGGACTCAAATGAAGGCATTTGTTTTTGTTTTCAATTATGGTGACAACTGATAAGCATACAAAGCAGTAAAACCAATAAATTGCTTTCTTGAACTGAGAAAAATGAGGTTACTGTGAGTGCCAGTTGCCTCTTGTCATCTCCAAGAACTGTAGCAGAATAATTATTACAGAATATAACACTGGAATCCAAGACAATTCTGTTGTTACTTTGCTCTTTGTTAATTTCCCAAATCATGTTTTCTCTATAATCAACAATTTTGTCTGAAATTTTGTAAATTAATGAACATTGTTTGTTTTGGAAGATCAAACTGACTCAGCAGGACTCTTTCAGAGAGAAAAAAGAGTGGAGATTTTGAAGAGAAAGCAACAAATAAACCAAATGTATTTTTAATTGCCTTTAAATTACACTAATAACAACACTCTCAATAGGACAAAGGGACCAAATTATACTTACTATGAGATTTTGCATTAGCTTTGGAAAAGATTTTCTTTCTTCTTTGGTTGGTTTTATTTTGGGGACTGGTCTGTAGATATTAGCAAATTTCAAAATTTATGCCCATGTTTGTATGCATGGGACTAGTTTCATTTGCCTGTTTATTATGGTCGTTCAGAGACAGGTGATGGCTTGCAGCATTACCATTACTTTTCTTATAATTACTTAAAAAAAAAAAAAAAAAAAATCCTTCTTCCCTCAGTCCTGATTCAGAGTCCAGAAATCAGGACTCTTAGTGCTAGGAAAGCACAACTCCTTTTTTGCTTAAAGATGAAACAGAGAGAAGTTAATTGATATTGCCTAAGTTCACATAGTTGCTGCTGGAATCATGGATACAACTCAGTTTTTTAAAATTGTTCTCCAGAATATTTTCAACAGTAGACACCAGGGAAACCCTCCATGCAGTAAAGATAGAGCTCTGATACTTCCACTAGTCTCATGGTTGGCCATGAAATTTGCCAAATCAAGTAGATTTATACCAACTTTAAAATGTGGACTTGGTCTAAACATTGATTCACCAAACATTTATTTAGTGCTTATTATGGTTGTGGTATATTCTCATGTGCTAATCAAGACACATAAGCACCCAGAAGGACCTTCCAGGAACTTACCTTTTAATGGAGAAAAGGAGACATACATATAAATGGCTCAGTCCTGGGAAGCGGAACAACAAAAAGTGCCACAGAGAGGAATGCATCTAAGGTATAGTAGTTTACAAATGAGACAAATTACACTCTTGAGATTATGAGGATTTGACAGGAGAGCTGCTCTGGTGCTTAAACCCAAGACTTGTAATAGAACTTCAGGACTTTAATGACATTCAGATCGCTGCCTCCTCCCTTGGACAAATACAAAATCACAAAAAGATGCACAGCCATAGAGGTGGATTTCAGCTAAACTCTGCCAAGTTTGGAAAAATCCTATCTAGTTATTCCCACAGACAGATCCAACTGATAGGCCCTTAATGGCCAACTTGCATTGAGACATCTGCTCTAGAAAATAACAGGAAGAGTTGGGATTCAGGACTTCTGTACTGAGCCATGTTATTTGCTAACTTCAACAAGTAAAATTAGATAGTTAAAGATATTTTATATGAAAAGAAGTTATATTATGAAATCAAAAATAGCCTCCAAAAAGACATATTGAGTGAAAGAGAAAATAAAAACTAAAATTGCAGACTAATTAGAAAATAATGAAAATGCAAATACTGGCATCAAAACATGGGATAGATCATAATTCCACCATGTAGATAAAATAAATGTTTAGCTTCCAACGCTTTCATAATTAAAGAGATAAAATAAAAGCTAATAAGCAATTATTAAATTTAAGAAAATAAAAAAACACAATTCTATCAAAAGCAGGAGGTAGAAAATAACAAAAATAAAGGCAGAAAAGACTAGTAAAGAAAAGAAAAACAAAACACATTAAATTGCTCAATAAATCCTGAAGTTGTTTTTTAGGAAAACATAATTACTATATGAATACTAAGCATTACTGCTTGAATCTGGTGAATTTATTAATAAAAAAATAAAATTTGAGAAGGAAAAGATAAATGCACAATGTTTAAACAATAAATAAATACCTCTCTTCAATTTGATGTTGACATATTTAAAAGTCTAGGTGAAATAAATACATTTCTGAGACAACAGATATTATCAAAATGTAATATAGAAAAATTCTAAAATCTTATTGGAATTATAAAGCAAGATTATTAAAAAATTAGTAAACTATGATTAACTCCTCCCTACTTCCCCTTCCTTAAGGAAAGATGGCAGGGGATGGCTATTTTGTTAGTGATTTAAACATATACAGGTATAATTTTCACTCCAAGGATGTATACATGCATGTATGTAGGCATTTACATGTGATCAGAAGTATTATTTAAATTGAATGTCTGCTAACGACTACTATTAGCCATGTCAACACCAAACTTTAGAACGAAAAGGTTCTAAAATGCTTTAAAACAATCTCACAATTTGTTATCAGTCTCTACCATAATCTATGGCAAACTCTTTGTACCATCCCTGAGGTCATATCTAAGTTAATTTCTATCCTATCATAACCCCAATCTCATCTATCTCATACCTACACCCTTCTCTTCTTGGGAAAACATTTAGGTTCAACAACTATAACTAACAGATGAGTCTAGTTTAAAATAAAAATCTGGGAGAAATTTAATGTTCTACTCAGATCCCAAGACAGTTGTAACCAATAGAGTATGGAATATTTATCTGTAACACCCTGGAAGGGGCTGAGTATTTGGGTGAGAGATGTGCCAAGTACTAACTTTCCATAATATTAAAAAAAAAAATCCTCCAGACACTATAAAGGTATTATAGGCCCCCTTAAAAAATGTGATTTCACCATGCCTTTTTCCCTAAGCTAATAGAATGACAAAGATTGAAAAAGAATAATACCCATTGATGACAAATGTGTGGGGAAGCAGGCACTCCAATAACTTGCCAGTAGATGCAAAGTCAGTGCAACTATTCTGGAGAGGAACAGTGTTATGATTTTCTTTGAATCCTCACAAGATTTTTTCATTATTTTTTTTAGCAGTGATCTTGCGAAGTCAAAGAATTTTAACAGTATTACATATGATAAGAATACATTGGCAAGAACCTAATGCCTAATAATAGGGACATCCGTAAACATTTTATGACTTATCCATTAAGTAAATACTGTCACATTAAAATGTTGTTATAGATTGATATTTATTGACATGGAAATAAGATTAGCTCACACTAATAAGAGGAAAAAAATAAAAGATACAGTTCAGATATATTAAACTAGCTATCTACTGGTGTCTATTCCCATAGAAAAAAAGAAGCATATATACCTAAATATTAATAATTATTATCTTAAGGTGCTGGCATCACATTGATTTTACATAATTTAATTTTTTAATACTTAAAAATTAAATGTTACTTTGATAGTTAGCAAAGTAATAAAGGTATTCTTGTTTTGTTAACAAAAATTAGTATCCCTGAATAAGACTAAAATAATATAATGTCATATATACAGAAATTCTACTCATACTGAAACTATCATCCTAATTTCAGTTTTCCTAGGAAAGCTTTATTAATAGCCAAAGACCATTGTCCTTCCTCTGACATCTTGAAAATATTCATCATTTGTCTCTCAGCATATGGTGCCTTCAGTTCTTATTAGTTAATTTTTCTGGGTAGAGGTCCCTGTACAGATTAGGACTATATATCACTATTTATGTAGGTATTTATATGTCCCTATAGGTATTGACTCCTTGGCCTCTAGCATGGCTGCCGATATACTGTCACACTCAAATATTTGCATTTTTCCCTAATGTTATCAGGTAACACTTCCATAGGTTATGACCTGTGCATATGCCAGTATCCATGTCATAAGTTCTCACCAGTCTGGCAAACGTCTTAAATATGGGATAGTTTTTCTTTTTTTAATCACTAAATTGTACTATGAAATTTCATGAGCACACAATTATGCAGAATATAGACATCAAACTTGAAGCTATTATAACTGCCTATCAACACTGAGGGCTTTCAGGAGTCCTAACCTGGATCCTCTTTTATTCTAATGAGCATTTTTTACCCTTCTCTGGGCTGGTGTGAATGACTTCGGGAATGCTTCTCTGGATCAACTGTGCAGCTGAAAGGCTCACTGCTTGGGCGAATTTGTCCCTCCAAGGCCCAAGCAGGATGCACCTTCAGTGAGATGCATTGTCCATTCTGTCCGATGCTTTCTAAGGGCCCTCTAGCACTTAATACACTGCACACTTTGAACAATGTGGGGACCTCGCACAGAATAACACTCTTTGAAGCAATGGAAGCCAGCCTAGGTGAGTACCCTGCACTTATTCTGCTTTTTTCCAGTTAGCCCCTAAGTAGTTTGTTTATAACTTCAAGAGCGACTCCAGACTACATCTATGGAAACCATTACAATCTGCTTTAGGCATCTTCAGGCTCCACCACCCAATTTCTGTCCCTCCGCCATCTTTAACCCTTCCATTTACTCCATGTTTTGGCACCATGGTACTTTTATTCTCCTTGTCTCTCTTGCTTTGTGGGATGCTTTGGAAGAAATGTATGCCTGTCTTTCAGGGTCAGCTCTTTTTTGAGATGCATACCTTAGCTTACCTAACCTTTAGGCAAACAGTCCCTTGCCTTCCCCCATGCTCCTCCTTCCCTGGGTGCAGTATCCTAGCCTCCTTGGTGTTTGGGAGAGAGGCTCTGACACAGCCTTTTGAAAATTCACAGAACACATGGTCTTTGAGGACTGCTTTCAATTTTATGCTGGCTGCCTGGCTGCCTTGCTTGCCCTCAATCCATCGCTCTCATGCTGAGGACCCTCACTGATTTCACTGGGGTGAAAAAAATGCATTTCCTTTTGTCAGAAGTCACCATCTTTTCCTTGCAAAGTGGCTGTAGGTATAGAGTAGAAGGAGAATACAAATGGCACTGGGAAAGGGTGAGAGATAATATACTCAGGAATAGAAATTGAGAGGTAGAAATGCAGACTCACACCCAGACAGTTACAAAGAGAGATTCTTCATGGCATCAGACCAGTTCTGAAATCCACATACTCATTTCTCTACTTCACCTCTGCCAAACAGCATATGAGCATGTCTTTCCTAGTTACTATGCATTACTCTATAAGTGGAAGTGGGGATAGTGTGTACTTTTCTATCCCAGTTGACAGCTTAAAATCTCTGTTCCCACACCCTTCCCAAGAGTTTTGTGCATTCCCATAATGCTTAATTTTCAAAGTTACTACCAGCTCCAACATAGTTTTTTCATCTCTCTTGCTGTTCCCTTTCTTGTGATCCATAAAATTCAGTCCCTTTCATTAACATCTCTACTCACACATACACACATCACAACAGAACACACATATATACACAGACCAGAAGATAGTTATCTGTAGAATATAATTACAGATATTACTATGCATATGACTGCTAATTTGGAGGGAGGGTTAAGTCCAGAGATTGGCGCAGTGGGGAGGAATCCATGTTGTATATCACAGCAAGAAAAAAATGACTTTAAAAGCTCTCTAGCAATTTTCATTCACTGCCACCTACTTGCTGGTATTTTTTTTTCTAGGCACACCTCTCTGCTTAAGCAAACCAAAACAACTTTTCTAAATATACAATGCAGAACAATACTGTTCTCTATTGCCACTACCTTTAAACCAATATCGGGTTCTGCTCCCATTTGCCTGTGCAAAAAGCATTTTCATACAGTTGAAGTAGAGGAGAGTACTTGAGAATTGGGCTCTGGGTACAAGAAGTTTGATTTTCTACGGATACGAAATTTAGGTTAAGTTACTTAAAACTGCAGGGCATGATGGCTTAGCTTGTAGTCCTAGCACTTTGGGAGGTCGAGGTACTAAGATTACCTGCAAGACCTCTCTACAACTAATCAAAATATTAGCCGGGCATAGTGGAGCATGCCTGTTGTTCCAGCTACTTGGAAGGATTGCCTGAGCCCAGAAGGTTGAGGCAGGTCGAGGCTGTGGTAGCTGTGTGTGTACTACTGCTCTCCAGACTGAGCAACAGAGTGATACTCTTACTCAAAATAAATAAATAAGTTGCTTAAAATTTCTATGCCTCAGTTTCTCTCTCTTTCTCTCTCTCTCTCTTTATATATATATATATAAATATATATATATATTCACACACACACAATGTGGCAAATAACAGCATGATATTATGGGAGTTGCATGAGGTTTAAATGAGGTCACATAGGGAAGGTGTTTATTCAGTACCTGTCCCAGAGTAAATCCTCTTAAGTATTCTCTTTAGACAGAGTGTCACACATGAGGTCTCACCCTATCAGTCACTGAAGAAGTGTATAGTATACAGATATTACTAATGATGTTAGTTAATATAACTTCCTACCATGGAAGGAAAAGACAGCTCTAATAATTTGTAATTTGTTTTTAAACAGCACTATTTTCCTCCTCTTAATATATCATATTATTATCTATTGAATAAAGATAAACATACAATAATGCTGTGACCAGAACAGTACTGCCCCAACCATTGTACTTTGTGTGCTGCTACCAGGATTTTACCTGATCCTGGACCACAGCATGGGTTATTGTTCACTTTTTATTTTTTTCTTTAAATCAACTGTTTTTATTAGCCTTGTATTAAAATAATATCCATAACATTATAGGTCTGATGTGCTATTAATCATTGGTTAATATGCATAAAATAAGTAGCAATCACTAACATTTTATATCTATCTATCCATGTTACAACCACGATCATACCTGGATTTGAAAGTAGAATCATAAGACTTAAATTACTGTCCCATTCAGATCTGATATATTCTTGATGTTTGCTCTTAGATAAATTACTTCAACTCTCTAAGGCCCAGGTACTTCATCTGGTCCAGCACAAAGATCTTTCATAAAGATCAAGAAAGGCTGGGCATGGCGGCTTAAGCCTATAATCCCAGCACTTTGGGAGGCTGAGGTGAAAGGATTGCCTGAACTCAGGGGTTCGAGACCAGCCTGGGCAACTTGGTGAGACCTCGTCTCTGCAATAAATCAAAAAAGTAGCTGGGCATGGTAACACATGCCTGTAGTTTCAGCTACTTGGAAGGCTGAGGTGAAAGGATCACCTGAGCCCAGCAGGTCAGGCTGTGGTGGCTGTGAGCATGCTACTGCACTCCAGCCTGGGTGACAGAGTGAGACTCTAACTAAAAAAAAAAAAATCAAGGAGGAAAATATGTGTGAAAGTTTTTTCAAAATAAAAAGCACTATGCAAGCTCACAGCGTTAATGTACAGTAGCTATCCAAGAAGTTTGTATTGCTCCTGATGATATGTATAGAGTTGTTGAAACAAGCAAGAAGGTGGCTTTTCAAAGAGAAATGAGCTTCTTTCATTCATAAGCTCCCTGGTTGATGTGTCTCACTTCGGATTCTACAGTGGGGTACACTGCCAGTCACTGACACATTGGGATTCCCTACTGTAATAGCAATGAGGTCACTGCTGGTACATATAACACCACTCCCAGAGTCCAATGATGAGAGTAAAACAAAACAAAACAAAAAAATGTCTCTTTCTTCTCCTCTTTACCCCCCCCCCCCCACACTTACACAGCTTCAGCACTATCCTCTACAGATTAGCTTCATGCGTCAGTACCAGAGAGCCAGGATCATAACCTCAGTATCAGGCAATGTGATCCCCACAGAAAGAAGCCCTGACCCCACTAAACACTGTCAGCACCTGCAGTCACAGCATAGCACTTAACATTTCTCAGGCAGTCCAAGTCCTGTGGCTTGCATAGTACTTATGCCAGTGGTTCTCAGTCCTGGTTTCACTCATGTGAGGAAAATAAATAAATAAATAAATAAATAAATAAATAAATAAATAAATAAATGCCTATCTAGGACCCATCCCGAACCAATTTAATTAGAATCACTTGGTGAGGCAGACTCAGGTGTCAGTTTATACTAAGAGCTCCTCAAAATAAGGCTGCACCTAGCAAGCATGGAGCAACGTAGAAACAAAATCAAATTATTGTGCTTAATTTGGCCAAATTCCATATGTCAGAATAACCAAACAAGAAACAAAGCAAACACTAGCAAAACACAATAGTGCCAACCCCTAACAATCTGCCTGCACTGCCTTTCCTTATGAGATGATCTTTTTATTTCTTATGCAAGAAGGTCTTATTAAAGTGTTGATTCCTGATTCTTACCCTCATCCTAAAGGAATTGGTCTCTGTTGGTCAGATAATCTGCATTTCAGCAGGCTTCCCACAGCACCTAAATCTAAAAAAGTTTAGAGCCACTGCTTTCTAAGTGATTGCATGTGAAGACCTTTACAATCTTTTGGGGGCTTTTTACTCAACACAACAAGAAAAATATAAAATATAGATTCCCGGGTTCCAGTCTAAGCATTCAAGTGTGGTACCTGCATGCTGTATCTATTTAAACACTTCATATAGGAGTCTGATTGACAGATTGTGAACCTATGCTATAACGGCAATGCCACTAGATTGTTAAAATAAAAAAATAAAAAAATTGCAGGGCCTATATTGCTAAAGTGCTTTTCTTTGGCCAGGTGTCATTTCCAAAACAAACCCCTCCATTTCAATTCTCCTCAGAGTGAGAAAAAGAAAGTCTCTTTCTTGTTCATTTGCCTTTTGCACACAGAAGGGAACACACATTTAGAACGTATTTAAAGCAGTGGGCACTTCGAGAATGTTCATTATTCAATGCCGGAACCAAAGGCTCCCCGGGCATTATTAAACAAATTGATGAACACTGTGGCTGGATTTAGAGGAAAGAAAAATGCTGTTGGAACTGCAATATACTGATTCTTCATCTAAATGACTTGTAAGTAAAGACCCAGGAACTGACTTCATGGATTTTCATGTGGAGTCGATAGTATTTACATCTCAAAAGCCTACTCTACAGCCTTCTCAGTTATGCTGGCTATTGGGGATTCCCCAATGAGCACAGGATGAAATGCAACTTAATTATATCTATTAAGGAAAGAGGGGTTTCACGGTTCACTCTGATGGATGTTGTGCATGGTAAGGCAGTTATTATGGTGTGACCAAATGCAAACCCAAGCCAATTACTGCTTCAACTGCCTGCTTGGCTTTTCAGTAAGACTCTGAAGTACTGGTTCTTGTCTGAGTTCATGACTTAACACAGAAGGATCATTTTTCCTGTAAATGTTGAAAACAGGGTGAAGTCCCCAGAGCAGGCCATTCAATTCTCACTTAGCAGGTGACTACAAGAACTGGGCATTTGAGAGACAGGAGCCTAAGAAATGTCCTTGAGCTACCACATCTTTTTAGGTGGCAAAAGGGAAAAATCAGAGCCACCTGTCACTCACAGAGTAAAGCAAATGCAAGCTGAGTCCCTGTTCTGCCTGTAAGTCCTCCCTGAACCAAATCAAGCAATACACACATCCAGCCAGTGGGAAGAAGGCTGTGAAGTCCCCAACTCTCCTAAGTCTGTGATTGACTTCAAAACACTGTCATCAATCATCCTAATAAGCACTTAAAAAGTAAATCAAAGGCTATTAAAATACTTTTGACATGGAGTTTGCTTCCTCAAGCAAACCATAAACACCCAGAATTTACAACATTTGCTGAGGGGAGGGAGGAGGATGCTGGGTTTTGAAAACAAATTTATTAGCTTGTTTCTTATACTGTTTCTTTCTCTCTCTCTCTCTCTCCCTCTCTCTCTCTCTCTCTCTTTCTTCCCTTGGAACTGTGATAGACTAAAAGTGCTAGATGCCTTTACAGACTACTAAATTCGTAGTTAAGGTTCATATCATTATCTACGCTATTCTGGACTTCAGTGGGGTGATTTATAAGTATGTGCTAGCAAAAAGCCAAGAAACACTGTCTCTTTTAACTAAAGGGGCCTGAGGCTATCTGACCAAAATCTGTACTCAAAGTGCCAGGCAGTTAAATAATACTGTATGTCACTCCCCTCACTCTCTAAATTTTAGATAGTACCTACTAGGGCAGTGAAATAAACTGGGATAGATGGCAACCAAGCTCTATCATTAACTTGCAGAGTGACTTTGAATAAGTCATGTAACCCCTCTGGACCTCAGTTTCAATGGAAAAAGGCATAGATTGATCCAGATAACTTTAAAGGTCCCTTTTAAGCTACAGTAGTAACATTCGATTAGCTCATTAGCCAGCACAGCATTAATCTGCTACTTCAGGGCTTATATGAATGACGAATGTGGGACCTCAATTCTCTTCTCTCTAGATTATGGCAGGTGAAAGTGTGCCCCTCATGCTGGCAAATCTGATTTCTTACCATTCACTTTGTTTCTTCCTTCAACACATGCTCAACGCTGATCTTGGATTTACAATGTCTTTGGTTCCCTGCATAGTTTCCAATTAGTGGTGCTGTTACCAGGCAGGGGCCGACTGTATCCATTTTCATGTGCACAGATTAACAATGCTAAGAGTATGACAGGCAAAAGAGCAGCTGCTACAGAAAGACCAGTGTCAGCTTTAAATTAAGCAGAACACAGTGGTTGCTTATGTTCGGCTCAGATATCGTCTCTCAGTTCAAGACCTACATTTGATTACTATTCTTGGGTGTTTCAAACTGACCTTTAAATTAACTTTCTAAAACTGAATGAATGTGAAATCTTTAAAATGGGTTCTGTTCCAGAGTTTCCTCTCTCAGTGAATGATAAGACTATCCATCCTGTTAGGCATGCCAGGCACCTAGCCTTAATCTCTGACACATCCCATACCTTTAATTGGTTTCTCCTCAAGCTCTATCTTTTACTCCCTGAAGATTTCTTGGGTTAGAACAAATCAATGCATTCTCACCAATACCACCTTAACCTATGTATTATCCCTCTCTTTTTTTTTTTTTTTGTAATATTTTCCTCCATGATTTGGAAGCATTTTCTCCTGGATCTTTCAAAAATGCATATTTGTCCACTCCTCCTACTCTTCACCCACTCCACTTCCATACTGCCATCTCCCTCCCTCTCCTGCCACTCATGCAGTCTAATTTCACAGCCTACTCCTCCTGATCCCCTAGTCACACTGGACTCCACTCTAGTCACAATGGAGTCATTTCAGTTTCTCTCTCTTGCCATGCTTCTTGGCTCCACATGGTGGTACCTTTGCCTAGACGTCCTTGCCACCCTACTTCACCTGGTCAATTTCTACACACATCTTGGTTATCACTTGGTTGAAAAAGTCTTCTCTGTTACTCCTGCCTAGGTAGAATTCTCTAGTCGTAGGCTTTCATAAAGGCAAAATCTTGTCCATCCCAGTACTTAACTCTGTGAATACCTTATTCAATTATTATTTTTTTTATTTTAGTGGACTCTCTCCCACTGAAATTCAAACATTCTGAAAGGTGAAACCGTTTCTGATTTTTTTCTCACTAATATGTTTCCAGGGCCTAATACATCAAAGGCACTCAAACATATTTACTAAGTGAATGAAGTGGACAGTTGTTTGATGGCAGTACATTTTACGGTTTTTTCCTTCATGTCGTCAGTCATTCCAGGTCCAATTTCTTGTTTCTAATTGCGTATTTTTTTTCTCTGTTACAGATCTCTTCCACATAAAGTTGCCTGTATCAATCACTTTACAAAAAAGAGCGTTTACTTTCCAAGTTTTCATTTTTTTTATCACTTCTCACCTAGCCAACTCTTTCACAGATTAAATATTATGTTCTCTGAGAGCTGTCCCAGGCTACCCAATCTAACACAAGTCCTTCTGTTAATCTCTCTTGGGGCAACTCTGATTTTTCATTCCAAATGTGATTATTCCTACATATAGTGAATTTCGTGTGTGTTCTTTTTAAAATATGTGTCTCCCATATTACACTCTAAATTCTTGAGAACAGATGCTACATCTATTTTGTCATAATTATAATTAATACCAAAATCTTGCAGAGTACATAGTTGGTACTCAGTAAATATTATTGGATGAAAAATTATTTTGGTTAATAGCATATAGTTCTGGTGCCCTTCACATCCACACTCTACATCTCTTGAGGGTATGTGTATTTGTGTGTATCTCTCACAGTGCTAAACTCACAGAATTGCCAGGGTTTCTTAACCCTTAAGGCCAGGTGACTTTCATGCAGGGCTGCCCTACAGCATGGTCAGCGGTATCCCTGGACTGTACTCACTAGATGATAATAGCATACCCCACTTGTCACGACAACCAAAAAATGTCTCCAGATATTGCCAAATAATTTCTGTGGGAAAATCTGCCCCATAAAACCTGCTGAGAATCACTGTATTAAGCACTTAATTCAATCAATGTTGATTAATGGATTGCAAGCTGGTTTGGCAATCTCTAGGTTCTACAGAGTCCCTCAGACTCTTGGAGAAATGTTTTCACTAAAGCCAAGGTATAAAACAAATAGCTAAAAATACCTGACAGCTCCTATGAGTGGTGCTCATTTCAAATGCTGGAAACTGAAGCCAAATTGGCAAGGAGCCTATGCTAACTTCTTCCTTAGTAATTGTTTGCTCAATAGCTGCAGCTCATTTTGAACGTCCTTGGAACACTACATAAATTTATATCTTATTTACTATTCCTTGAACTCACCAATTAGGTTTCTATCATTGTAACTTTAAAAAAAAATCTTCCTGTTCACTACCTCCTCCTGAGGGGTAAAAATCTGCACCTGTTTTATTGTAGTGCCTTCTGCCAGACAGAAGAAAACCTGAGCAAAGGTGTTTCTAAATAGTAAATATCCTGGTTGAAATTTGCCATTTGCAGTCTCACATACATCACACAATGTGTGCCTGTGGGCCACCGGGTGGTGGGGGAGGTGCTAAAGAGGGGAGAGGGAGGAAATAAGTAGTTTAAGGAGTGAAAAACAAGCAATTATCTTCCCACCAGAAGTTCAATATCTGGGCTCAGATGAACCATAGAAAAGGCAAGGCTGAACAAGTTTTATGCTTAATTTTGGTGGCCAATGAAAATAACTAGCAGGATCTTTCATAGTGATTGCCTTATAATTGTATAATCATTGAAAAATTTATAATATAGTGTTTAATATCTTCCACCATACTGACCATTTAAACATTTCTTTATAAAGAGGTGATGGTATGACAGCTATACCTTTTCACTGATGAAAGATAAAATATTTGCTAAACCTCACACAGTAAGTATCAGTGTGAGGTACTTAAATCCAGGTCTTCTGATTTTAAATCTTTTTTTTTCCCCTCTTGATCCCACTGACTCTTAAATAAAAGACATCTAATAGTACTGACTCCCCATCCTCTATCCAGACAGTTGTAGTTATTTCTTTTTCCTCTCTTACTCTTGAGTGTAGTTTTCCTGAAAACAGAATGTCTCCTGGGACTTCTGACCAGAAATGTGTAACGATTCCTGGGAAGATATATATTGCTTCATAATCTGATCTCTTGTTTAAGTGCTCTGGTTGGATTCTGATAGGTATGTGTGTAACCCACAATATCATATAGAGCACGGAGTGAAAAAAACCTGTAAATTCCTTGAGCTACTTGGTTCAGAAGATGCCTAAGGGTGTTACATAGTAAATATCATGAAGATACTTAAAAGCAGGATAGGTTTTTAGTTCTCACTTCTAGCAAAATAAAATAAAATAAATAAAAATCTTTCTTCCATAGATCAGGAGCAGCAAAATATGGGTGGAGTGGTCATGTATGTCTGGTTTGCTTTATTCCTGCAGTCTCAATATGATTATTCATAGTGTCCGTTCTCAAATGGTTCCAGTTTGAAAGACAAATCGTATAGTCATGCTGAATAATGCTTGAATTTCATAATGTACCAGATTGGTTTCGTGTATTATCAAGTTTCAGGTTTAGTCACACTTAAAATGGTTATTTTTTTCTCCCCATAGGTTGTTCATGATAATAGAAAGGTTTCTGAGACTGGGTGGCAAATGCGTCTCTCTTCCAAAGCTATGTTATTACTCCCCAAAAAGGAGCTTTCCACTCTCACTTCTGTTACCCCCTATCACCACTTTATGCCACAGAACAATGACCCCAGCAAAGAGAAAAGCAGACCCTGAGCATGAGCTGAAGGGAGCCACTGGGACTGGGACTCAAAGCTAACATCCACATTCTCACATGTAACCACTGTGCTAAACAAACATGACTAGTGACTTAAAACATAGTCTTTGTTTCTGTCTTCCCTCAGATTTTATTCTTTGAAAGCAATCTTCCTTTGCTCCTGGGTATAATCTCTGGCAGGTCCCTGGGCTTTCTATGAATTCCTTTGTAATTCCAGAGTCATTTTAACTCACATGCACTGTCTTAATTCAGTAAATAAAATGTCCAGTTGAAGATATTAATCAAAAAGCTGTATTTGACTATATTAAATCCACCCCTTTTGCCTCTCACCTCCCCACTTCCCCAACTACCCTCTCCCTGAACTCCCCCATGCCTGTCAGGCTGACATCTGTAGAAAAGCTCTATGGTCAACTGCTTGCTATGTAGTCAAGAAGAGCTTCCTAATTCTACTTGCTGCCTTGTCCAAGAAGGTGGGAGAGACAAAAGGTAGGCCTTGAAGGCTGTTCTTATGTGGCTGGGTGATTTTCAGCACTCTGAGCCTGGCAGATGGTGAAAGTGACTCTTTCTTAGGTGGGCTCTTCTGAGTTCCTTGCTGGGTCTCTTGCCTTGCATTCTTGTGATCTAAATGGATGCATCTCCAGTCTAGGTAATACCTGGAGATGTCCTCCCCAGCTGCTTGTCATCTGGCAGCCCACCTCTAGCCCTTTTCTCCTTGTCCTTCCAGAAAAATATTGAACAAGACCTATGAGGACCCCAGCAACACTCTCCCTTCCATGCTCCTAGGAAAGCACTCCTGTGTTTCCAGCTCCAATGTACCAAAGTAGGGATACTCTCTCTAGCTCACCATCTAGCAGGTGGTCAGCTCTTGACTGTCCTCTAGACTTCCTAGGCAGGAATCAGACCTCAATCTACAAACCACATTGATTGTCTCAGTCAAGAGTCAAGTTCTAGTTTTTATATCCCCAAATTTGGAGACATACAAGTGAAGCCCTCTTGAAGCCCATTGCTTTACTGGGCTCAAAGTGAGAGTAAGAGACCTTCCATCCCTATGTGGTAGGAATAGGAAATAGCCCAGTACACTGACAACTCTTTCTCTAGAAATTCTCTTCACTCAGCATGCGGCCACCTCCCTCGTCTTTGCCAGACTTGACTAATATGACAGGAAACAAATTGGTGAAATAGGGAAAATGGAGTTCAGAGTATACTTTTCCTTGTATATATCAGACTTAGAATATTGCCGCACCTTCTCCTCTCTTAATCCCCTTTTATATTCTTTATCTGACTCCTCTACTTGATTGAAGGTTGCAAGTATACTGAAACAGGTCTCATAAATCATCTGTCTTATAAATCAGTGCAAGGGAGGCAGTGAGTGGAGAAGGAGAAGGTCCCTCTTATATTTACCTTGGAATCATGACATCTATTGCACTGGTACCTCTGTAGAAACTTTAAAGGACTCAGTAGAAACTGTAAGAAACTATAAACTTTCAATGAGTAGTAATGCTAAGGGTCTGGTGCTCCCAAAGGCAAAACCAGGTAAGCAAGGTAACATCCCTCCTCCATCCATTACAAATTCAATCTGAACATTACTTATTTTTTTTCCTGTGTGCCCAAGTTTTCAGAAAAGCTCTCTCTGGGGTCTGACCTCATACAATCCAAGCACCTTACTCCCACATGGGAAATCTAAGAAATTGCTTTCCAGTGTACTATATCTTATAACCAGTTGAGAAATCCCCTCTGATCTGCTGAACTTTTAAAGTCCCAGAAGTAGAAAAACACTAAGAAATATATTAAAAGGTCAAGAATCTGAAAATGCCACTTGTACATGGACAGTCTTATTGGGTAGATAGGTCTCCGCAGGTAGTGAACAAAGCTTAAGAAAGAATAAAAGGGATACGTTTCTTTTGGCACTTTAATTTTGAGCCAGGGACAAAGTTATGATTTGGAAGGGCAGGCTTCATGTGACATGTGTTAAACATACAACCACCGTGGAGCACTAATGCAGAAATTATAGGGTTGCCTTACTAATGTTGTGGAAGATAAGACTAGTTGATTTCACCTCAACATAAAGAATACAGCAGACTCTGTCACCTGCGTAGATCCCCAAACACCCCCTGAAGGGTTTCCAACAATAAATAAACTACACAGACACACATAAAAATAAAACTATAATCATTCAGTCAAAACATTGAGGTCTTCACATAATAAAATTATTCAAAGTCTTAGACATTTTTTTTGTATTTTGTTATTTTTCTTTTTAATACCCCCCTCCCCCCCTTCAGGGCAGCTTTAGATTCACAGTAAAATTCAGTGAAAAGTACAGAGTTCCCAAATGACCCCTGCCCCTCCATACACACAGTTTCCCCTATATCAATATCCATCCCAGAATGGTACATTTGTTACAATTAATGAACCAACAATGATGCATCATCATCAAACAAATCCATAGTTTACATTAGGGTTCACCTTTTATTTGTACATTCTGTCTGTTTAGACTAATGTATAATAACATGTGTCCCCCACTGTAGTATCATAGAGGACAGTTTCACTGCCCTAGAAATCTTCCAGTGTTCTCCCTATTCATTCCTCCCTTCTCCCTAACCTATGGCAACCACTGATCTTTTTATTGTCTCCATAGTTTTGTCTTTTGCAGAATGTCATATAGTTGAAATCATACATAATACAGCTCTTACAGGACAGCTTCTTTTGCTTATTAATATGCATTTAATTTTCTTCTGTCTTTTCATGGCTTAATAGTTCATTGCTTTTTAGCTGAATAATATTCCATTGTATGGCCATACCAAAGTGTGTTTATCCATTCACATACTAAAGGACATGTTGGTTGCATCCACGTTTTGACACTTATAAGTAAAGTTGCCATAAACATCCATGTGCTGGTTGCTGTATCAACATAAGTTTACAACTTAGTTTAGTACATTTCAGACAGCATGATTGCTGGATCCTATGGTAAAATTATGCTTAGTTTTGCAAGAAGCTGCCAAACTGTTTTTAAAAGTGTCTGTATCCTTTTGCATTCCTATGAACAATGAATGAGAATTGCTATTTTTCTACATCCTTGCCAGCATTTGGTGTTGTCAGTGTTTTGGATTTCAGCCATTCTAATAAGTGTTCATGGCATATCATTGTTCTTTTAATTTGCAATTCCCTTATGTGATGTTGAACATTCTTTCTTTTGTTAATTTATTGTCTGCATATCATCTGTGGTGAGTTATGTTTTCAGATCTTTTGCAACCCCTCCTTTTTTTAAGATAGTTGTCTTCTTATTATTGAGTTTTGAGAATTGTATACTGTGAATAACACTCCTTTGTCAGATATGTCTTTTGTAAATGTTTTCTTTCAGTCTATGATTTATTTTCTCATTATCTTAACAAAGGGTTTTTAAATGATCATCTACATTTTAATTAAAAACAATTTGCTCTAGTGAGAAATGCATGATAATGAAGGTCTCTGGGGGAATTGCTCAACGAATTAAAGGAATATTTTATCCTGTTGGATACCATAAAACTGCCCAATAGGATAAAAATAAAACGAAGCAAAATCAAATAAAAGTAAACATTGACATTTGATCTGTCAATCCCAAAAATTATATCTCTCTATCTATCTATCTTTCTATTAAATTTGTATTAGGCAGGAGCTATTCCAAAAGTTGTGGAAGCAAAAGGAAATGGAAAAGAGAGAGAAGTATAAGAGAACAAGAGAACTGGTAGTATGGAAAGACCTTGCCAAAATAGTTGTCCACCATCCTCTTTCTATTTCTACAGATGTTAGTGCTGCTAGATAACCCCAGAGAAACAGATGAACAGAAATCCTCAGGTTATTTTCCTGTTTGTTAGGTCAGAATCCCAGCGGGGCCTCCAAAATGTTAGGACAGACCTGCCCAGGGGTGTGCAATCTAGTGCCACACAAAAGATACAAAGAATTGCACAGAAGTTAGATGGAAATATATAGTTTATTTAGAAAGTAAATCAGAGATTGATTGACTGATTGATTGACTCACCTCCCCAAGGCAGGGGAGGGGGCCAAAGCTAGAAAACATGGCAGCCATAATTCAAAGAGCCATGTGGCCTGACCATAGTTTAGCTAAGCAATGGCCAATGGCTGCTTGACTTTGAATGCATTTAAACCTTCCCTTTGATGGGGGGCAGGTCATTAAGGTGACTGGGTGGTAGTCTGCTCCATATCATCATGAAGGGGCAGGTAAGCACAGATCGTGACTTTAGGACAGCAGGCAGATGGGTGGGTTAGTCACATGATTGTTGCCATGTTGAGGGGATCTGTGTCATGAAGATCACAAAGGGCTGATTAAGGTTTACAAAACAAGGGATTGTAAGACAATTATCAATAGCTATCTCTGAGAAATTGGTTCTGTCCTAGGCTATTGATTAGAGGGCAAGTTAAAGTGAATTGAGGGAGGGGTATACCTCATCAACAAGGGTACCTGAAGAATCAATGTTTGTATACTTAACCCTGAATTGTACCCACATCTTATAATAATAATAATAAAGATTATGAAAGTAAAAAATAAAGTGAATTGCTAGAAAAACATGACAAAGCTAAGCAATGCTAAAATGACTGCTCCTTGGCTATACTGACTCGATCTTATGTCCTTTCACTGTTGATTTTTACATTTAACTCCCTGGATTTGTTTTTTTTAAGGTAGTGTGAATTGACAGTTTTTTAAACAAGGACAGACAAGCAAATTGTATTACATGTGTAACTTTGATAAGTATATAAGGTTTTACATATTTTTGTACTGTTTTCAACAAACTTCTGGTGTCCTGATTCATGCAAAATGACAGTTATTTTGCACATTAAAAAGACATATTTACACTAAAGAGACATACTTTATAAAACATATCTACTTCAAAAACTATTTTTGAAAATAAATGCTGTATAATGGAGCTCATATCTTATTTTTTGTTTTTTCATTTTAAAGATGTGGGGTACAATTCAGGGATAGGTACATATGTGGTCATCATACAGGTGAATTTTGGTTCTCCCATTGGTCCTTACTTCTCCTGGGTTGGGATCAGGTTTTGGGATCATAATACTATGAAATCTCTTTTGTGTAGTATTATGATAGTTGTTCAGGGTCCACTTATGAATGTGGTACTCAGTTCTTTGTTTCTGTGATAGATCAGTAAGTATGATAGACTCTAAATCCATCCAAGTTGCCTGACCTTACATACGACCCAGCAGTCCCCCTTCTGAGAATATTCTTGAAGGAACTCAAATCATTCTACAAAAAAGATACCTGCACATTCATCTTTATTGCAGCATTATTCACAAAAACGAAAACATGGAACCAACTCTGCTGCCCATTGAAAGTGGACTGGATAAAAAAAAATGTGGTACATATACATGATAGAATATTACACAGTTCATATCTTATATACTAAAAAATCATTTTGTAATCATTGAGTCTTTGCAAATCATAATATCAAAATTCTATCAGTATTGCTAATTGCTACACGGAAAGACACATCTTGAATAAGTGTTGTCTTTCATATTTTTTGTTCAGTGCAAAGGCTCCTTCTCTTATCCTGTTCTGCCTCTGCCACAGGCCAGAGAAGCCTCAAAGTCTCCCCAGGGCCCACTGTGAGCCAGGACTCAGGCTTCCCTCTCTATGGTTGTGTTTGCGCAAGGCATAACATTCATCTATATGCTTATAGACTCCTGGATGTGACCACCACTACGCTGAACCAGTAGTCTGTGAAACAGAAATTTAACATCAAAATTACACTGGCTCCTTGCTTAGCATGAAATTGTCTTGAAATACAGAGGCTACTAAGCAGCCCCTATAGAGGGCCTCAAGCTTGCTAGATGATATGTAACCCTTTCAGATCCCATGACAAAGCCAGAGTCTCCCCAACCCCAGAAGCAATCTCCCCCTCACTCTTCCTTCCATTTAACAACTGCTTGAGAGATGTGAGAATGTTTCAGCTCAGACAATTAGCTTTTACTTTTATATCTAGATGAGCTAAAATTTGTTCATGTAGCACTTGACATATAATTGCTTCAAGTCTATTTCTGCATTTTATGACAAAATTGTAACTTCCTAGCAAAACAACACAATAGGAAGCAATCGCCCTATGCATTTGGGGGTAACACTAGAGCCCGAAGGGAAGATATATTCCACAAAGAAACAAAGCCAATGATTTTGTTAAGGTTTTCTTGAAGGTGGAAAGGAGGCTTCTGTTATAGGTTTATTAGGCTATCTAAGATAGCTGTGTTCATGGAAAACTGCATAAACAACATATTAAAAAGACATAATGTTTTATATAAATGCATTACCAGAAGTTTGATATTTAAACAATTCTAAAACAAGACACTTGGAAAGTAAAAAAAAAAAAAAAAGAAGACAAACAAGATAATAATTTCCTAGCTGCTAAGACATAACACTTAAACTGAATATTATCTATATATGCTGAATACAAGGTTAGACTGTGATACAGCAAGTGCATTCAATCCCAGCTCAAGTATATAGTTATTTGTATCTTTAAAGTTATATTCATACAGCATTCTTCATGGCAATGAAAACCTAGAAACAACCTAAATGATAAGCAGGGGATTAATATATTTAAGATAAAGTAAATCCATATAATGAGCTATTATGCAGCCACTAAGAATATATGCTTTTTAAATAATCTGTGTGCCTTAAATAAAAAGATTCTGGAGTAAAAAAACAAACAAAAAACCAAACAAACAACAACAAAAACCCTGAGCTTTAATACTGATTTGTCTCCTTTGCAGCCATTTAATAATGAACACATCACTTTACCTTCCTAAGTATCAATTGTCTCACTTAAAAAGTGGGGATTAAAGAAAGGAACCACCTGAGTGCCTTGTTGTGAGAATTAAATAAGGTGATTTAAGTACTCAGCCCATGATAAAGGTACCTTTTTATTGAGCATTTACTATAATTAGATTGAGCCATGTAAAATTGCCATTTTTATAGTTTAAAAATGGTCAATGGAAAATCCCATATGTTTAAGACTAATACAAAATATTAAGAAAATAGACAAAATACAAACTAGAGTACAAAAGCTTATCCAGAGTTATAAATGAACACAAATTTAACAGTTGTTAACTTTGAAGCAAATGAATTATTAATGAACTTTAGTAGTATTAAAATGATACTAGATCAAGAGTCTCAAACCATAGAAATTCTATTTCTAAAATCTCCTAGGGAAATGATATATATCTAAGGTATATGTATATACTTTTTCTCTAAGGGAGATATGTGTGTGTATGTATTCATATGTGTGTATACACACACACACACACACACACACCCACACACACACACACATACACACACACACACACCCTCAAGAGACAATGACAAACGCCTATGTTAGTTGTAACATCAGTTTATCCATCCAGTTACTAGACTGAACATAGAAAGAAAAATAATACATACCTCAAAGTTGTAACCAGGGTTTTTCTGAGATAGATTTTTTGGTCGGGAGAGAGAGGATAGAGAAGGGGAGAGTGCATGATCCTGTCCTGCCCAGACCCTTGCCCTCTTAGGCAACAGCCCACAAAAGCAACACCACATCTGAGCATGTGACCTCACATAGACTATGGCCAGAGGTATCCCACTCTCCTGGGAAGACAAAGAGAAGGGGGGGGCTGTTTCACAAGGGGAGATGAATTAACAGCTTCTTCCCACCTAACCCCCATGTCTACTTTTTTCTCATTTTGTCTTTTAGCAAATAAACTTTCCATATTTAAAAAAAAATTTATAATGAATATATATATATGTAATTTTGTAGGGAAAAAAAAATCATTTTTTTAAAAATTCAGTTACCTGCAATTAATGCTTATTATAAATGTATGCTGATGATGAGACATAAGTCATCCATAAGAAATGCACAGGCTCTTATAGGTATGAAATCAATGGCTCCTTTCTTGTCACCTTCTTTCCACGAATATGCTTCAGTAGTTAAGAATGCTTCATATTGAAGGGTGGCTTTAGCCTTAGAGGAGAGGCTTCAAAAGGGATTATACTTTAAGATCAGAGGAGAATGAATTTTTTCCAGAACAAATTATTTCTGAAATCCTTAGAAATTGTGCATTACACATCTTTTTTCCATCTTCTTTTCACCATACATTATATGTAGGTTTCCCTGTAGCAGTTAATAGGAAAATTCAAAACACAAGAAGGAAGAAAGAAGACCTGGGGTATTAGAATAGAAAATGATGTGGATTGGTCCATTAGGGAAAACTAAGATCTACAGAGATATGGCTTATGTTTACTTTTGTTTCTTACTAAAATGGCCTTTTTATAAAAAGAAAAGACACTGCCTCTTTTCTTCCTCTTTCCCTCTTTCTAATAATAAAGTCACACTGAGACAGATAAGTAGAGTCCTAATCAGCTTCTGGAAAAGCAGATCACCCACAAAAGCCTATATTGAGGGCTTTCTGGTTCATTTTCCCTCCATTGTTTTAGGACCCTGAGTGTACAGAAAATCAAACTTTGTCACTTAAGCTGCTGTTCTTGGCTGAATTTTAGAACAGTCAGCAAGGTTCCTATAATAAACAAATGACCACACAAAACTGTGAGAGCATAGGCACAGATACTCACACACACACACAGTATAAATCAGAGCACTCAGCTGCTGCGATGCCAGCAAGAAAGATGAAAATAAATGGGGTAGGCTGATTAAAATTCCTACATTAATAATTTTGAATATGTTATAAAATGAACAATTGCTTAAAAAAGAAGGGGTGTGAGAACCCCTTTTGCTTACGAAAATTAATTAATTAAAGGGTTAAGACTGATTGGTTAGGAAATCACAAGGAAAGGTCACTCCTAACAGAGTCATTATGCTTAGAGTAAACAGTCATCAGCTTACCCCACAAAATAAAAGACAGGGATGCTGTATGTTGAATACAAATTATTTGCAGAACCCTTGGCTATCCCTGCCTCATTTTGCTACTGGGGAAACACAGAAACTATCATAAATGTTTATGTGAATATGTATGCATTTGTGCATCTCATTATAAATTGTTATCTTCACATTAAAGAAAACAGCCAGCTCACAGAAATAGCACCATTATAAGAGAGCTCTGTGTCTCACATGCTTGGGTCAGGTGCATCTTGTTTCATCTTGCTTTGTTTTGTTTTGTCCTTAGTAGAATTTGGGAAGGAATGCTGGTTCTTTGGAGGCAGGACTTTATTTTTCTAAATCATATAACCATGTCAGGTGTCAGGTACAGCTCCTAAGTCAAATTCCTATCAAAGTCCAGGAAGCTTTGTTTCCTAATGCTTCCCCACTAACTCCTTCCGACACCACATCTGCTAAAAGCCTTCTTAACCAAGAACAAGATGTGGGGGGATTTGCCTTTCAATGTCAAGATAATCACAGCAGATTTCAATGGAATTTTGCAGTCAGGATTTTCTGAGGTATAACTGTGGTAGGACTGGCTATGAGATGTATTAATGCAGATATTGTAGTCTTATGATCACCACAAATTACGGGTGTGTGATTCTGAAAAAGTCACATGTTGTAGAGTTGAACTCTGGGAAATACATACAACGATCTTATTTCTCATGAAAATTCTTAACCTAACCTTAGTCTTCTGGTTGAATCTTGGGGATCAATAACATCTGAGAGGTAGTTTCACTTAGATCCTATCTAGAGAACTTTAGAAAATATTTTTTCAAATCTTCATTCATTCATTTAACGTTAATAAACCTACTTAACGTGCACTACTGTCAGTTAGGGACATACTCAGAAATCTGGATCTACCATCAAGGGGTTTACTGTAGAGGTAAGACAGAAAAGTGATGAAAATAGTCAACACTATGGAGCTAAACTCAGCTGCAAGAGCAGGGTTTCCTAACTCACTGAGAATAGCACAGAAGCAGATAGGGAAAATACTTGGTAACAAGGACAGAAAACTCTGTTTTGCCATGCTGGTCTCCAGTGTAAAGCTCTTTATTTTAAACCTGGCAATCTCCCCAAGTGCACAAATACAGATGTTTCCTCGTTTCAAACTCCTGAACCAGAAAGTCACCAGCCCAGAGGATCATCATGGGACAGCCTCCTGCAATTTTCATGGATGGTGCCTTATGAATAATGGAAACTTTCAAGAATGATTTTGGTTTAAGAACAGGGATAAGTCCTTCTTCTGGGGCTGTGTATGTCAGTATTCTGCCCTGGTGAATTATCTGTCGACAGCGTAGTCTATCAAAATGAGCACACTGCTGTTCATTTTTTTCCTGCCTGACATGCTGTTTATTAACTACCATCCATTATTTTTAAAACATTTCTGGAATCAAAGGGAAGAGCAAAAAGATAAACAAAAGGGTGATAGGAGATAAATGCACCACAATTCCTGGTTGCATGTGCCAGTAAGATAGGAAAAATAGCCAGTAGAGGGGGGGGAAAGCAAATTGTTTTATAACACAGTCTTGCATGCTTTGAAGAGGTTCAGGAAAGCACAGAGCTTGGAGACAATGACAGTTATACTCTGGGAATGTTCTCATGGGGGACGGTGTGTCAAGCAGATCAGTAGTCCATCTGATGCCCCATTTTTGGAATAGTGATGTTATGTCAATTTTCACCCACTTCCATACTCACTGGTAAGAGCATACTGTGGTATTAATACTCTCTACAATATATTATTATCTTTGAGAATTGTATGATGTTCTTTGAAATATCTGGAGATACCCTAATATTTTAAGGAAACAGATTCGAAATCACTGTCTTGAGTAAAAATAACTTCACATTGGGCTGCTGATAGCTCCCTGATACCATTCATTTGGCATCTAATCCCCCTTCCTTGAAGCACCTCACAGCACTGCAGTCATATATATTGTTGCCTTAGAGCGATAGTGATTTTTCTCCCCAGTTCCCACCACATGTGTGCATGCCTATCTATGGCACAACTTATGCTTGCATCTTGGACAAAATGACACCTTAGTGAGGCTCAGGAAAATGAAAATGTTAACCACCCAAGAAAAACAAAGCAACATAATTCCAAGGATTCCAGATAAGGTTTTGCTCTAAGGACACCCTTGACAAACACACAAAATGAGCTGTCTACTCTGCCCTTTTAGAATCAGAAGTACTTTCAAGGTAAGCACTCCCCTCACAGCAATGGTAAATTTTAGCTGGATTGTACCAACACAGTTGCAAACCAAACACTTAAGTAGGGATTAGACTCCAAATCAAATCACTTTCCAGGTGCTGCCTTCTCATTTCATAATGTTATAGAATCATAACCAATGGTTGTGATTCCAAAACCACTCTGAGTCCTGGGCCTCTGCAATTTAAAGCATATCAGTGATCTTTGTCAACATTAATTTTCCTCATCCTAATTTACATGTTTCTTTCACATTACAAAGGGATCTAAGTTTATGATTTACATGGGCGGCATGACTGTGTTTTAGGTCTAGATGCAAAAGAGATTACACTCTTACTGTGGATGACAAATTTGCATCCTTGTAAATGCAGAATATTTTAGCCATGACAAATGACAAGATGGGAGAACATGTTCACTTAAACTTGAATGCTCAGAAGTAAGTAATCAGCAACATTAGTGAGCAGCTCAGTCAAGCAAATCCCAGGCAAACAATGGGCCAAGAGTTCATTGATTCTGTGTCTTTTCCAAAATCACTGGGTAGCTTTTGAACTACCTGTGTCTTGGACTCAGTCCCAGAGATTCTGATTCAATTCGTTTTTGGTGGGGCTACACATATTATATTTTTAAATGTGCCCCAGGAGATTCTAATGTGCCCAGGATTGAGAACCACTGAGTATGAAATGTATTTAGCATATTGTCAGGCACGTGATCAATAGAATAGTAACTAAAGTAAAATCAGTGATTAATTAATTCATTGATTCATTAAAGAGGTAGATACTGAGTACCCACTATGTGACAGGCACTGTTCCTTGCTCTGGTGCTATAAGGCAAAGAAGTTGCAAACTACGCTGACTCACAGAGTCCAATATCCAGTGAATTACAATGATACTTGAACAGACAACTGCATCTAGGCTGCCCACCCCCAGTGTGTTGAGACAAGCACAAAGGTCAAGTTTTCCTTGCTCCAACTCCCAACAAAGAAAACTAACATCCATGGAGCATGTGGACAATCTTGTAGAGCATGTGGACAATCATAAACTTACAGATATTAATAACAACTTCAATTAAGAAAATATTTTTTGGAGTACCCATTCCACAAATGAGGAAATGAGGCTCACAGAGGCTTTTCAGTGAATGGTAGTTAGCTATTTTTACTCTTCACTTTTACAATCAGAAGACTTGAGTTTTAATTATATTTCTACCCTTTATAACTTAAAATGTGATTGGCAAGTCCTTAGAATATTTTATCTAGTCATCATTATATCCTGATTGATGACATTATTATTATCCCCCATATGTGAAATGGACTTCAAGGTACGAAGAATAAGGTAACTTGGTTGAGGTAATAATCCTCTATTCTCTACCATTTTAACTTTGAATTTAGGTTCCCTAATTTATGACATAAAGGCTTCCTACCTGCAAAACCACAGAGTTTACCTGTCTCTGTCTACCATTAATCAGCTACTAATGAATTACAATGGATTCACTCAAGGAAAAAAAAAATTCTAGAAGAAATATGGGCACCGATGTTTTGTCATTACTATTCCCAAATATACAAGGATATCTTCTATAAACAAGGCAAATATTTGGGGCAACAATTATTAGAAACATGGAATGTTAGAGCTAGGTTGAAAATCAGAGTCTATCTTATAAATAAGGAGTTCGAAATTTTAGGTAATAAAACAATCTTCCCAAGATCACAGAATTAGTGGTAATGCCAAGATAGAACACAGACATACTCACACCTACTCTCAATATGCACAGAACATTCTATTTACTTTTCACAGGACTCATCAAAGTAGTAATAGCTACAATAGAGTTACTGTTTTGACTGTCTTTGCAAAAGTTTGAGGAAAATTCAAGTAGGTGAAGCTATTTCAATTTTCATTTAGAATTTCTAATATTTTTAGAAAGTACTCTGAAACTTAAGAATTAAATTTAAGAATTGGCAGCCTGTAAAACTCAAATTGTAAAATAAATAACCATCTGACTGGAGCATATCTGAATGGTAACTATTTTTTACGCCTCCTGAAGATCTGCAAAAGTGGTCTTTGTCATATGGTACAGGGAGCTATCTTTCCTTAAATACTGATTAACTGCTGAAAATCTCACTTCCCCTCCCTTTCTCTTATTTCTGACTTGGCCTCAAGTCACCAGTTGTGCATAGCCTTTGAAACACAACCTTTCACTGAGACTTTTCTTCCTGTTTTTACTTGGGTCCTGACCAGTATCTCATGGGCACTCAGTTGCATAATCTTCTAAGGCAAACAACAAGATGGTTGCTAACTTCCTTCCTCAGAACCCTACACCTGTTAAACAACACTCAACTGAGTGAAATGTGGTAAACAGCCACTCAAGTCCAGGATAGGAGCTTAGATTTGGTTAGATAATCTTAAAGTGGGCTTTCTCTTAATCTCAGCATATCTTTCATTGGATCTATAGTCTATATACTTTTTTGGCATTCAGAAAACAAGAATGTATGGAACATGTTATTAATAGAGAGAACTCTCATGAATGAGATTCTACTATTCATCTGGAGCTTCAAATACATCATTACTAACAATAAATCTAAATTATATACAGTTGTGAGGGAACAAGTTTTCATGAATTTTAGGAAGCTAGAAGCAGCCCTATTGTTCAGGGATTTCCTGACCTCTGATTTCCTCCATAGATCAGATATGGCTTTGATGATGACAAGTCTGACATAAGCCCCAGAGAAAAGTTGTATCTTCATTCCCGTAAAAGGAAACATTAACTGCAAAGACTGTCCTCAAATATACTGGCAAGATTCAACTCTAAAAGCATCTTGGAAAACCAAAATAATAGACTTCTCAGATATGGTAGGAAATTATTCTTCATAAAAAAAATCAAAGGCAATTCTTTGTGACCACTCTGTTTCTGATAAACTTATGCCCTGGTTAAATGCAATTAGCATATGTGTGTTCTTTCCCGTCTGAAATGCTAAAGCATTAACAGTTCCATTTACTAGATGAGGAAAATGAGGCCCAAAGAGGACATTAACCAAAGCTTGGACAGATTAAGTAACCATCACAACTCTATCCTTTCATATAGATAGAGGCCATATGAAAAGAAAAGGCAGTATTATTTCCAGTAGATACAGGGACTAGGGGATGGCAGAGTGTCAAATCAATGAAAAAACAGGCCCAGAAAGTAGAGGGAAGGAAAACCAACATTTACAGTCTTGATCTTTTCTAGTCTACAAGACCTATTTCAGTGGCTTAACCCATCAACTTTAAGTTTTGTTATTATAAACTAGCTTAGTACCTGCATCTTGATCTTTGTTCTACTACAGTGGGTCAAATAAAAGAAATGGCTCTAATTTTTAGTTTAAAGATACCCTGCAGAGTTTTATGTTTGGAGAAGATGGGAAACATGGATAAATTGGTCCCGAAGAGCAGCAGTGACAAACTGGTAGACCTCAGGCCACCATGTTGGCTAGGAAAGCTAAGCTAATCAGAACTGCAGTGGAAGCAGCCACCTTACATGTTCTCAGTTGCGGGAGTTCAGGCAGTAACTTCACTCTCCCTTCCCCATTTCCACATGCTTCCTGGTGACTGGAGGAACAACTGAATCACGTGCTTAGACTGCCCAGTGAATAAGTAAGTGGGGGCCATTTTGAGTAAGAATCTCACAGTTCTGAAAATTCTGTAAAATTGACCCAAACAAACAAACCAAAAAAAGTAGTGGTTGTAAGCAGAGTCCACATATTCGTATGACATCTCAGCATCAGAGCCTCAGCCTCTGACCCCTGGAGAGCTGCCAAAAAGAACTCCAGAAGCCAGAGCTCTATTAAGAGTGCAGCAGTAACTAGCGCACTTGGTGTCAGCAAAACTCTGATTTCCAAGGTTACTATAGTTTGGAACCCACTGCTGCCTGGCAAAAGCATAGCCTCCATAGTATTACATTAGTTAAGTTGTGAAGAGACAGATGATTAGAACTGCTCCCTGCAAACCCTAAAAAGTCCTAT
>CAUYQG010229056.1:0-31795 GCA_963574415.1 Tarsius wallacei | reverse complement strand
CATTTTTTATGATTCTTCATCATACAGGTATTTGCATCTCTGTTTATTTTCTATCTTAGTGATTGATTCACTAGTTGACTTTGTTTCTATAACTTCATTAAATTACAATATGCATTTGAATGTGAAATTGGGAAGTAATGTCTTTTAAGATATTTCAGTTCCACCCTCAAATTAAATATAACATTTCTTTTTTTAAATGTGTTTTCACAAAGAGTCAATTTAGTTTTTGATTCTTAAATGAAAACAACTAAAACAATGCTTGGCATTTTTTTGAATAATGTGTTTCTGTGAGTGTATATATATGTGTGTGTGTGTGTGTGTGTATGCATGTATATGTATATATGTATGTATGTGTGCATGTATATATAAGTATATATGCATATACCAGTATACACACATACATGCATTACTTATGCTTATCTCTATTTTGAGCTAGATATTTTACTTTTGAAGGTGTTTGTGACTCCTAGGTATGTGTTTGTCTTCGTCATATTTTTACTATAATCAAAAGTGAAAGAAGTTAATTTTAATGATCTTAAGAGATAAAAACTGCAAACCCTCTGAGCTTTTTTAGACAGTATCCACTTGCTTTTTTCTGCAACTAACTTAATACCTATGTGAAATGTCGTCATACGTTTAATTCGCTGTTGACAATGAAATGCCAATATTCTTTCTCAAAGACTCAAATGGTCTATTGGATAAAAAATAAAGATTTTCTGTATTTTATAAGTCATAGAATTGTGTAAAACAGATGTCTTTCATGTCAATAGCAATCTTTACCCCCGATATTCCTTGTGTTGCTTTAGTCTTAAAGATTTACTGTATATTGACTTGGTAAAAATAAATAAATAAAAGCATGCAGCAAGACTGAAATATAAAAAAAAATACAGTATTATTTGTTCAGGGAGTAAAACGGCAACATTGTTATTAGTAGTGTGGTGGCTGTAATATTTACTTAATCTTGCAGTCATTTCACTTTGCCCCTGTCCCTGACTCTCCCAAGAGAATGTTCTGTTTAGATCTGGAAATATCATTGTCTGGCAGGTTACACAGAAATAAAGCCTTTTTATGCCAATATTACTTGTAGTATTTCTTCAATGTCTCAAAAGATATTTTAAAGCAAATCCAAGCTTATAAATGTAATTCTAGCTCCAAAATAAAAGTTTTAGTCAAATATTGCCAATCCATATCACATTTAAATCAGAGAGACTGCTGAATAGAATTCTAGCATGACTATACCTTCTTTCTTAAAACATATGATATTCTTCTGATATGTCAATATAACTAACCTATAGTCCTAATGATTCAGTCAAACCCTAAAATATGTCTTATTCTGAAGGCATTTTGTAGATATGATAAAAAATGTACAATCAGTTGATTTTTAAGTAAGGTACATTTACCTGAATAATATGCATGGGTCTGATTCAATCAGTTGAAAGCCTTTAAACAAGAGCATAGTTTTTCCTGAAGAAGAAAAAAAAAATGCTTCCTCTATACAGGCTTCAGCCTGTGCCAAGAGTTCCAGTCTACCCTTTCTGATTGCCTGCTGTAAAGCGGTAGTCCCTAATCTGAGAGTGTCTGTGCATAAGGTTCCTATTCCAAAGAAATCACTTGGCGGTCCAGCAGGGAGAGACATTGGTTTCTTAGAACTTACAGGAGACACTGATGATGGCTGGTCAATGAAGAAAGAATCCATTCCTTGGGACAGTATGGCAAACAGTTTTATAATCAAGCAAGTTAATTATTTAAATTCCTAACCAGTGCATACAATCACAATGAGCAAGCATGCCACCCACTTTGTGCTCAACCCTGCTCACTTACCTGCACCTTGTGACTTGTGACTCATGACCCATTAACCCCTGAATCCTCATAGGGAATACACTTATCTTTCAGAGACCTGGCTTGGCTCCTTGGGGGAAAGGCAGAAAGAAGTCAGAGGCAATGTCCAGACAATTTGCCCTATGAACTTTAAACAGCTCCCTATCACATAAACCTAGCTCAATACATCTCTTTAAATATCTCTTACTGCTTCTTCTCTGGTTGAACTCTAATACAAATTTAAGTACTGAATGCAGTTCTAGAGGAACAGAACCTTGAGACTGAATTTTCTGAATTCATTGTGGGTTTTCTAGAATTAGTTCTACCATGTGATTAGATTTAAAGTATTAGTAACTCATGTCCAGTGATAAAGAAGTCATTAGTAGTACAGGGCATAATACATCAGCAGAGATACACAAGCTAATGCTAGTGAATACACCTAATAAAAATAAATAAAATGTGAAGTTCAGAGTGTCCATATATGTATAACCTTAGAACATCTTAGTTAAACTTAAGGAATGTAATGGTTATTTTCTGTTTGCTTCTGTCTTGGAGAAGTTGATGAAAGAAAATAATGCTCTTAGGCCTTGTAGCTTCCTACTCAAGTCCCTCATTAATGACCCCAACATTTCTATATTTTTCCCAGAAGAATTCCTTATTATCTGTACCACAGAGATAAGATTTATGAAAACCATACCTGGAGTCTCATACTATGAGTGGCTGAATCATAAGCACAGGTTGTGTTCTGTTAAAGGTGATGGGCATAATTAGAAAGGAATGGGGTACCAAATATTAGAATGGGGATATATGGGCAGATGCTAATCAAACTGGGGATATCACACTCCTCAATACTGCTGAGCTTCTTTGCCAGTAGAAGCAGCCCTTTCACCTTTGCTTGAGGGTATTACCCTTCTCTGAAATAATGGCCTTTGCAAATGCTTTGCAAGAAACCACTGATTCAACTCAGGACCTACCCACACTAACGTTTTTACTTCTAGATCTATAACCAGATTCAAGTAGCAGGCCCTGAAGGGCAAAGTACAAAATGTGATCTTCAAGGAGGTACATTACATGCCCAAAGAACTGCATGACTTTTCTAATCAATACAAACAGAAATCTGGGGAATATATGTAGGAATAAATCTCGCTGTTGTGGCATTGTCTGGGAGGGATTATAAAGTTGTATCAGGTTTGTTTCCTTTTAATAAGTAGCAAATTTGAATTGTCCATATTACCACTTACCCTTCCTATTTTTGATATTTTTGATTGTGCTTAGAGGTATTAATTTTGGATAGACCAGCATTGTGCCATTCTTCTCCTTGCTTGTGCTTCACATTGAGGTAAGATTAATATTTTCTTATCTAGGTAATAAATTTGTCTGGTTACTCTTAGATGTCAGCTCTATCTGTTTGAAGGCGTCCAGAAAAACAAGCCTGACAATTTATTTGGTTTTAATTTTCCCAAAATCAACTTTACTTGGAAGATTCAGTTGAAGTTAAGAAAATAATGCATTCAAGAAGCTCTAGGAACACATTCTTTTTCAAATGTACAAATCTGTTTCAGAGATCCTACCCAATCACCCTTAAGTTGGGTGAATCTCTGGAAGGACTCACATCAGTATAACTCTGGTAATACAGCTAATGTTTACTACAGCAAGGGATACAAAGTAAAAGTAAAATAAAATCACATGCATTGCACAAGGTCCAGAGATGTTAAGTGCTATCTCCTGAGTTCATCTTTATTTGGATCAGAACAATGCTGTGTTTAACAGCTAGTTCACAATACTTGAACATGTAACCATTGGCTCTTGTGAGAGGATATAAGCAAACTCCAGAATACCACTGATGAATTCCTTGTTCTTGTCCTGCATAACCAGTTACAGATTTTCCAGACCTAAGCTTTTCCTCTCAAATTTCTGGAAAATTCTCAATTTATATGACTTGATTTTTCTCTGGTTTCTGTATTTGGATTTCTAGTCTGCAGTTGTCATGACACTTAAATCCTCTGTGTAGATTAAGACTCATTTTGCTCTTATGTATGTGTCCTCCAAACCCCACAACTGACATGCTGTGATATTATGCTAAGAATTCATTTGCTTTTTTCGGTAGTCTGTGAACAGTGATATTCCTGGACTCTTAGACTCTGATAACTTTGTGCTAATTTCTAGAACTATACTGATTATAGTTTCTTGCACTTTTACTAGAGATTGGCATGTTCCTTAGATATTTTTCTCTAACTTTTTAGATAAATCTTTACACTTAGCCTTGAACTCTCCAGTTTCTGCTCCACTCCACTCAGTCATTCTAAAATTGTTTCCAAGTCTATCCCTAGTCCATTGTTTTCTTTTTGTCTCCATGAAGGCATCCCTCATAATGAAAAAATATAAACTTTGAATATATTTATTCAGAGCTGGTAATGTTCATATGTCTTTTAAGCAGCAACTTGCATTTTGCATATAAGCATCATATTTTTAACAAAATATTTTCTGCATGTTTTATTCTTCAAACACTTAAGGAATTTTAAATTTTATTTCTGACTTTCGCCATCAGTTTCAAGTATATTATGCATATCTCTTTTTAAAAAAAGGAAAAGAAAACCTCAAATACTCTTTCATGCAATGATCACTTTTTTCCCTTACTGCATCTGCTTTAATGGACTCAGGCAGTGATAAGTCACAATATAATTGCTAGACAACATACTTGAAGTAACATCATTAAGAATATTATAAACTATCTTGTAATCCTTGTGCCTAAGTTCATTTGTTGCTGTTATAGCAAAATAATTTGCACTGGGTAATTTATAAACAACGGAAAACTATTTTTCACCATTCTGGAGGCTAGGCATACTGGCAGATTTGATGTCTGGTGAAGGCTAGCTCTCTGCTTCCAACACTGGTGGAAGGTGGAAGAGAAAATAGGGGCTGGCCAGTTTCCTCAAGTATTTTTATAAAGGCACAGTTCTATTTAGAAACTCAGAGCTTTTATTACTAAATCAGCTCCTAAAGCCTTCACCTCTTGATACTATTGTATTGGGGATTATGTTTCAATGTGAATTTGGGAGGGACACAAACATTCAAATTATAGCACAGTGTAAAACAGTGATGACACATGCAAAAAAATATATTTCTAAGAATCCTAGTTGCATACAAAGCTGAAAACAGCATTCTTTTTGTGAATGGATGTATTAACTATTCTGTAATGAATGTAAAAGAATTTTGGAAAAAAATTTTTAAATAAAATAATTGTCAAAATGTCTACACCCATATGGGGTGACACATTATGGATAAATCAATAAAATAAGCAAAATATATTCATGCAGATGTAAAGTTGTTGGTATTTTTGTGGAACAGCAAAATGCTTTGAGTGAGGAAAAATGAAAAGAAACAAAGTCACCTTAATTTCTGGGTATGTTTTCAGAAACTTCAGACTCTATATTTGGCTCTTCTAAAGCATGTGGAATTCCTGGCTAACCGTTTAATTGCTGATTCCTGAAATTGACTCTTGATCGAGGAATTACCACCCTTGTCAAATTTTAAAGTGCAACCCCAAATAAAAGGGAAGGCTGTCAGGTAAGTGTGTCTCTTTATTCCTTAGAAAGGTGACAGGGAGTTCTTTGAAGAGGACTGAAAGAGAAAATCAATAGAAATTAGACACAAGTGTGGGTCCCTGATCCCTGTCCTTTGCCTCATACTTTGAAACTCTAGGATGAAAAAAAGTTCCACAGATAAAAGACACCAACAGAAAGAAACTACCATAACATAAAGTAGTATGATTGGGTAGAAAAAGAGAGTCTAAGAAGCACCCCCTCCGCCCCCCCACACACACAGCCATACCTTCTCCTTCTGACTGCCTTACCTTTCAGAACCCATGGTGAACATTCTTTAAGTTCCTACAATCCTGAATGAGGCACCAACAGTAGCTAAGCCCAAGAATCAATGTTTCTTGTAGTAACTCATCATTGAAAAGTGGAGAGATTTCATAAAAGACAATGACTTATACAGTATACATTGAAATTTGATAGAGAAATTTACTTTGGAAATAATGGCTTTGAAAAACTAAATTAAATGAAAAGTTTTTCAAGAAATTTGATTGATTTATGTGCTAGTAACATAGAGTCAAATATAATGGCATGTTCACACTCAAGAAAGAACTGTTGACTTAGAGTAGAAAATATATATATATTAGAAATGTTCCAGGATGAGAAGAGAGAATATTTATCCTTCTTTGAACAAGATATGTTGCTGAAATGACAGAATATAAATTTCACTTTTAAATATGACCCTCCCCCAAATGCTGTTACATTTTGGGAAGAAATACACTTTAATTCAATTGATAAATTTTGAAGAAATTGATCTTGGGAAATGTTGATTACTGCTCTTAAGTTTCTTAAGTAGTAGGAGTTATAGATTCAGTATATTGGACTAGTTAGGAGAAGGATCAGAGAGCCAGAAATCCAGAAATCATAGTGACTTTGTGTATTAGTCAAGGCTCTCCAGAAAGATAAAACCAATAATATATACCTTATTGGTTTTATGTGTGTGTGTGTGTGTGTGTGTGTGTGTGTGTGTAAAATTCGGTATCTTAGTCTACCTTTATATCTATTTATAGATAGATAGATAGATAGATGATAGATGAGAAGAAATTTGTTAGGGAAAATGGTTCACACAACTATGGAGGTTAAGACCGTGACAGGCTGTCTGCAAGCTGGACAAACTGGGTTGGAGTGTGGCTCAGTCCAAGTCCCAGGCCTCAGAACGAAGGAAGTTAATGGTATGATTCTCAGTTCAAGACATTGGTTTAAGTGCCAGAGTTCAAAGGCTGAAGATCCTGGAGTTCTCTTGTCCAAGGACAGGAGGGAAAATGTGTGTATCCCAGTTCCAGTAGTTAAAAGATGTGAGTGTGTGAGTATGAAAACATTCTTCCAGACACACTCAAAAGTGATACTTACCAGGATTCTATGTATTTTTTAATTCAGTCAAGTTGACACTTAAAATTGACTATTGCACTTTTTTTTACTTGGGGCTCTCCCTCTGCCACCTCCACATCCTGGGTTCAGGCAATTCTTGTGCTTCAGACTCCTGAGTAACTGGGACTATAGGTGCGTGCTATCATGCCCAGCTAATTTTGTCGTAAAGGCAGATTCTCGCTATGTTGCCTAGACTGTTCTCAAATTCCTGAGTTTAAGAGATCTTTCCACCTCAGCATCTCAAAGTGCTGGGATGGCAGGCATGAGCCACCACATTTTGCTCTCTATCATATTATTAATTACATGTAGACACAAGTAAAAAATTGATAAGATTCACTTTGAGTTATGGTGAATGAGAGAATCAGAAATCATGGATTTAAAAAAAGAGTTCTAAATTTATTTTACCAAGTGTAAGATTTGCTGTTTGAAATATGAAAATAATTTGAGTCTTTAAAATATCTACCTTCCGGCCGGGCTGGGTGGCTCAGCCTATAATTCCAGAACTTTGGGAAGCCGAGGCGAGTGCATTACCCGAACCCGCGGGTTCAAGACCCGCCTGGGCAACTTGGCAAGACCTCATCTCCACAATAAATCAATAAATAGCTGGGCCTGGTACTATGTGCCTGTAGTTCCAGCTACTTGGAAGGCTGATATGGAAGGATCGCTGGAGCCCAGCAGGTCGAGGCTGTGGTGGCCAGGAGCACTCCAGTCTGGGTGACAGAGTGAGACTCCAACTTAAATATATATATATATATATATATATATATATATATATATATATATATATATACACACCTTCCTAGGAACCTAGGAAGATTCTTGGTGGAATCATTGATTCAGACCTAGGCTTGTTTTAATAGTTAAGTAGCAGGAGAAAAAGAGAATAGGAAGCTTTATATTATGTCAACAGACAGGGAATAAAATGAACATAAAGCAGGTTACAATTGGGTTTGATTTTGAGTCTTTGCTTTTGATTAAATGTCTTCCAGAATTTTGAAGCTGTGACTTGCTGTTCTTCATAGTATATATTCCAAACTTTTAGGACTAATTTTATTGAATACTATTTAGTATCCTAGTACCTACCTTTCACTGAAAGACAATCACAGGTCCTTACATTGTCTTCTTCCACTCAAAGAAGAAAAGAGATCTGCTAGTTTTGTGTTTAAAGTTCAGGTGGACTGGTAACCTTGGCCTATATCAACTACACAACCTCAAACAAAGATCCAGATGGGTCTGCACTGTCTTCTAAGAGGAAACTCGGCCACCATTGCTCTTTTTTTGACTCCCTACTCCATTTTTTTTTTTTTTTTTAGTTATTTTTAGAAGAAAGGAACACAAATAAATGAATAAAGAAATGCCTGGTACTGATTCATAAAACTCTTTCTTCATTTCAATAGTCTCTCCAGTCAGATTATTTCTTCCATACAGCTGACATAAGAAAACTTGAACCCTGTAATCAGCTGAAACTTTTGCTTGAGGCCTACTATCTCTGCTGCCTTAGATTAGAAAATATTCCTCATACATCTTCCTAGAAACTTTCAGGATTTATTTTAAAACAAAGGCCCAATACATTCATTTGATGATGTATTCACCAAACATATATTTCTGCCTAAAACCTCTAGAGCTTAGGCAAAAGGAATGTCAAATTTTAGGATGCTGTGTGCTCCCTTCTTCCATCTCCAAAGGCTGTATGCCCCTCTCTTTTTATATTATTTATATATATCTTAGTTTTTCTGAAAGGAAATTCAATCTAAGTTACAAGAAGGTGCATATTCTCAAAATGCAGTCTAATTTACTCTAAACACCTTCAATTTTCTTCCATTTTCTGAGTATTGTAAACACTAGAGCCACTAGTGCTTCTGGTACTTTTGTAAGAGTTGAAATTGCCATTTATTCACTCTTCTTCCAATCTCTGTCTCTGTGGAAGTGACATATGCTATGACTGGATATGTGAATTTCTAAGTCCTATTTATTCTAAACATAGCTGTAACACCACCTTCTAAAAAATGCAGAGTAGATATAGCCTGATTTGTAATAACTATCACATATACAAGATGAATAAATTATTTCAATCTCACCATTATGTTTATCTTCTAGCTCCATGATCCAGCAAAAAATCTAGATATTTGCATGTGTCGTGATTTGGAAATGATGGTAGTGAGGGTGAAGCATAAGTTAATAGAATACATTTATGAATCCTCACATTTGTTGTGAGTGATATGCATCTATTACACATGATTGTATGCAAATACAAGAAACCAACTCAATAATCATAGTTAAAATGGCATTCAATGTGCTGTGTATCTTGTTGACTATCATAATAATATTGCACTTGCAGTTTTCCAGACCATTTTTTACGCAGTCAGACTTAAAATATTGCTTTAGTCTGCCTTTATTCCTCTGAAGTGACACCTTGAAAGTGATGCCTTGTGTGTTATAGGAGATGGACTAAAAGTATATTCAATAAACTGTCTGTCTAATTTATATCACATCCAGCATCATCTAGGGACAGTGTGCAATAAGGCAAAAAGAGAAGAAATAAATAGTGCTTCTGGCATTTCAGAGAGTGTGCAAGGTTTTGAAGCCTGAGGGACTGTATTTTGTTAGCAGTTTGTACCTCAATCTCAAAAACTTGTTGGATTTTAAGTCTCCCTTACCCCCTACAATTTGCACTACATCACGAAGTTATCTTGGAAATATTGCCATCAAATTTTAGCTTGTTTTCTTTCCAATGTTCTAGATGTAGAGTAGTATTTAAATATGCTTTAAATTTAGAAAGCAACATACAATGCCTTCTTTTTAACATAAACACTGTCCTAATGAATCTTATTTGTTTTTTTTCCCAAGGAAAAAAAAAATCACTCACTTGTTAATCCCATATCTTCCTCTTAAAAATATGTGTTTAATTCTGAATCAAGGAAAAAAGACAGGATGAGTGAAGGACTATTAAAACACATTGTTATCAAGAGCTATAGGTGTGTCTTTAAAATAATGCATGAGTAGAATCATTGGATACCAATTGTAAGTAGAATTATTAATCAATACAAATTAAAACATAATAGAAAGTGTCTTTTTCAAATGTATAATGCTCAAAATGCCTTACAATACATCGTGTTTGTACAGTAATTGTTTATTATTTCAAAGTAAAATTCCATTTCAATCTGCAAAATAATTTCAAAGTCAATATTTGAAGTAATAACACAATGCTATCTTGACATATTGCACAACCAAATAAAACTTAAAGAGGTAATAAAACTAAGCTGTTTATATTTCAGTCATTTGAAACTTGAACAATAATTAGTTATAATATTATGAACAGTAAAACAGTAATTAATAAAATAGAGTGATAAACTCACAAAATATCAATGTTATTGGTGACACATGTTCTTTAACAAAATCAGACATTGTGTTTTAATGTATAACTGCCACAAAATATTTTGATGTTTATTGTAGTCTTGCTTCTTTTTTTTTTTTTTTTTTTTTTGAGTCTTACTCCATCGCCCAGAATTGAGTGCAGTGGCACGCTCCCGGCCACCACAGCCTCAACCCGCTGGGCTCCGGCCATCCTTCCACCTTAGCCTTCCAATTAGCTGGAACTACAGGCGTGCGCTACCACACCCGGCTAGTTTTTGATTTATTGTAGAGATGAGGTCTCGCCAAGTTGCCCAGGCGGGTCTCAAACCCGCAGGCTCAGGCAATCCACTCACCTTGGCCTCCCAAAGCGCTGGGATTACAAGCTGAGCCACCAAGCCTGGCAGTTTCTATTTAGGTTAAAAAAAAAAAAATGAAAGGAGTGTGTTTTTTGATATTTCCAATTGATTGAGGATTTACATTGGATTATAAATCTGACTCTCCTTTTTGGGTGAGAAATGCTTTATGATTCTCATATTCACTTTCTGACATCTAGGCTGTAGCCATAAAATGGAATAGAACCACTGCCTGCAGGTAAATGTCATATTCTGTGACTAAATTTCAGATTGTAATAAAGATGCTACAAAGGAACAATGCAAAAGTTAAGGGATAGATACATTATTTATAGAATCAGCTTAAATAATTGTGTAACAGATGCTAATGTAACTCCTAACCTATTTTTTTTTCTAAAATACTTAGGTTAAGAAGGAAGATTGATTTCTAATATTAAAAGTTATCACTAAATATAACCTATCTTACTTGAGAAAAATTAAGCTAGTATTTGGTAAATGTCATAACATTAGATTTGATAATATAATATTTTCTCACCCTGGTGCAACTGAACCTATTTTTCCTGAGTTCGTTGGCAAATTTGGAAGGTAGGGATGTGTAGTTAGATTAGTGATTGCTGCTGGAGCCAGGGTAGAAGCCTATAGAAAGTTGTTGGCTCTTCAGGATTACTGCTTCTGTGTGTTCTGAAGTTTTGTCTCTCATCACCTCTAACCAATAAAACATAATTGTTACTGTTTCCTTCAACCTCCTAAATCTTGCTCAATTTTATTTTTAGTAAAGGATAACCCAGAAATATATGAGAAAAATAATTCTGGAAAATGTAACCTCGGCATAACCAAATTGAAACAGAATCCAGTACAAATACATTAAGAAATCAACTCTTGTGGACATTTGTGATTATGAAATTCACTATTTAAAAGTCCCTAAGGCTCCAGTACCTATATATGAGTAAGTTTCTTCTCCATGAGGCTGAGCAAATCTCCCTACATAAGAGCTCTAGACTCTCTGTCCAAGATTCCCTTGAAGATAGACTGTGAGTCACTGAATCACCCACCAGCACTCTGAATCAGAACCCAGTGGCATGAAAGACTAAGAAGTGAGTAAATTCTTTCCAGTAGAAGTTGGTGGGAGGAGAGGGGGAGGAAAGGGTTGAATGAGGCATTGGCAACTGCATTAATTTTCTGGATGCAGCAGTAGCAATGATTATATCAAGATCTTTAATGTCAAGAGTATCTTGTTTATGGCAGTAGAAATACAATTTGCTGCGGCTGTATCCAGTGCCAGTGCATCTTCATGTAACCCATTCTCACAGAGAGAGCAAAACCCGTCTACGGATCTCCCATAGATACTGAGGGCTATGCAGTACTTTTTCTTACATATCACAAATGCTATCAGTACAACAGAGGCTCACATACGCCCCCTTATGCATCCCCTGCTAAGGTATAACAGCTATGATGCCTTGCAACAGCAGAGATGAATTCTTTTGGTTTTTGATTTTCATATCTGAAATCATGCAGCGCATGTGCTTCAATATCTGGCTTATTTTGTTTAACATCATGTTTTCAAGTTATTCAATTTGTTGAGTGGCTGTTGTTATTTATTTTCTTTGCTGAATTATAATTAATTGGCTAAATATATGTTGCAGTCATGTATCCATTTATCCAGTCACGTAACATTGAATAATTTCCAAGTTTTTGTTACCATAAGCCTATAAGCATTCCAGTAAATGCCTTCGATGAAAAACGTGCACATACTCTGCAGAGTATTTTTCTATGAGTGAAATAGCCAGGTTGTAGAGCATGCATACATTGAGCTGTAGTTATTACTGTCATATAATGTTCAAATTTAATTTATACTGTTTTCCACCTATGCAAGTTAAATACAGTTAGATGACTGTGTTCTTAAAATGCACTAATGCAGGGTCCCAAAACTTGCTTTATTAGTTGCTGAGAGGCATGTACATAGTCCTTGTTATTTTTAAGTTTTTCATTTTGTACTTTATATAGAATATGCTTACAGATTTAGAATAGAGTCTCTTTCCTTAATGTACAGTCAGAGGCCTAGTTGCATTCAAGAGAGATATGCTGCCGATGTCACAGTAGCTGATTAAAACAAGCAAAAAGAAAAGAGTCAAGCCTTGAATAACTCTCTGGATGATACACTTAAGCCAAAGAAAGCACTGATCTCTGTTCAGTCCTCCTCCACCACTCCCACCAACTCCACCCCCTGCCCCATTGAATGGTGCAGGTAGTTCTGCAGAGATAGGGAGATTGTCTCATTGCCAAGAGAGCCACAAACAAAAAGCTTCTGTACTTTTATGGACCTGGTGGTTGTGGGGGAGAGTTAGCGGAGAAAGCAAGTCCAGGAGTCAAAAAGAACTGAGTAAGTACAGACATACCTTGGAGATACTGCAGGTTTGATTCCAGATCACTGCATTAGAGCAAGTCACACATATGTTTTGGTTTTCCAGTACATATAAAAGTTATATCTATACTATATTGTAGTTTTTTTTATGTTCAATAGCATTCTGTCTAAAAATATAGTACATAACTTCATTAAAAATATTTCATTGCTAAAAATGCTAATGCTTATATGATACTTTAGCAAGTCACAAATTTTGCTGGTGGAGGATCTTGCTTGGATGTTACTGGCTGCTGACTAGTCAGGGTGGTGGTTGCTGAAGACTGGAATAATTGTGGCAATTTGCTAAAACAGGACAACAATGGAGTTTCCTGCATTGACTTATTCTTTTCAGAGAGTTTTCTCTGTAGCAAGCACTGCTGTTTGACAGCATTTACTCACAGTAGAACTTCTTTCATTCTTGGAATCAATCGTCTCAAAACATGCTGCTGCTTTATCAACTGTGAGAAACAAATTCACTCGTCCAAAATCAAAGGATGGACATGGAGATTGGAGTGCAGCAGAAGCAGGACTTTAATGAAGGTCTTTCAAGATCGGATGTCTGGTGGGCAGACACACCCAGAGCAGTTACAGCAAGCAATTTATTCCTAATACACAGGTCCCTCTCCTGGTTTCTCATTAGCCAAGGACTGCAGGGTCACAGTCATTTCTGGACATTGCCTAAGGGGTTCTTAGTCCAAATAAAGTTAAAATATGTACTTGTTACTATTTGATTGGAGGGTTTGAATTTCTTCATTTTTGAGTAAGTTCCATCTCCCCAGTGTGACTGTTACCATGTTCGCCTTTGTTTTTAACAAGGCTTTGGCCACGTCTGCTTCCTAGTATGTGTCCTTGGTCACATTAGCAGACTTCATTCCATTTTATGAAAATGAATCATTTATTGTCTTTCACATCAACTAACTTGATGCAATATTCTTTTTTTTTTTTTTTTTTTTTTTTGAGTTGGAGTCTCACTCTGTCACCCAGACTAGAGTGCAGTGGCCGCTCCTGGCCACCTCAGCCTCAACCTGCTGGGCTCCGGCGATCCTTCTGCCTCAGCCTTCCAAGTAGCCGGAACTACAGGCGCACGCTACCACGCCTGGCTAATTTTTTTATTTATTGTAGAGATGAGGTCTCACCAAGTTGCCCAGGCAGGTCTCATACCTGCGGGCTCAGGTAATCCTCTCACCTCAGTCTCCCATAGCGCAGGATTACAGGCTGAGCCACCGAGCCCGGCTCAAAATGCATTTCTTGTTTTATTTTATGTTAGATTCAGAGGGTACATGTGTAGGTTTGTTACATGGATATACTGTGTGATGTTGAGGATTGAGCTTCTATTCAACCTGTTACCCACATAATGAACATAGTACCCAAGGTATGGTTTTTTTCAACCTTTGCTTTCCCTTTCCCCTTTTGTAGTATCTAGTGTTTTTGTTTCCATCTTTATTTCCATGTGTACCCAATGTTTAGCTCCCACATGGAAGTGAGAACATGCAATATTTTATTTTCTGTTTCTGTGTTATTTCACTCAGGATAACGGTCTCCAGATGTATCCATGTTGCTCCAAAAACATGATTTTTATTCCTTTTTATGGCTGCATAGCATTCCATGATGTGAACGTATCACATTTTCTTTACCCAATCCATTGCTAATCAGCACCTAAGTTAAGTACTTGTCTTTTGCCATTGTGAATCATTCTGTGATAAACATATAGATGCAGGCATCTTTTTAGTAGAATGATTTATTTTCTTTGTATATATGCCCAATAATGGGATTGCTAGGTTGAATAGTGGCTCTACAAAATGCATATGTTAAATAATAAGACATGAAAGTCAAAATTACACCTTGATCCATGGGCTGCAGTATAATGTAATGTTAAAAGGCATGAAAACAACATTAATATCCTTGTACATTTTCATCAGAGTTCTTGTGTGAGCTTGTGCATTGTTGATAAGCAGTGATATCTTGAAAAAGGTCTTTTTTTTTTTTTTTCCAAAGCAGGAGGTCTCAACTGTGGGCTTAAACTATTTAATAAACCGTTCTGTAAACAGATGTTCTGTAATTCAGGCATTATTTTTTCATTTCTAGAGCACAGGTAGAGTAGATTTAGCAAAATTCTTAATGGTCCTAAGATGTTCAAAATGGTAAATCAGCATTAGATTTAACTTGGAATCACTAGCTGCATTAGCCTCTGTCCTTTGAACTTCTGATGCCAGGCACTGACTTCTTTCTAGCTAGCAAAGTCATAGATGATATCTTCTTCCAATAGAAGGCCTTTTCTGTCTACATTGTTGTTGAACATCTGTTGTTTAGTGTAGCCACCTTCATCATTGATCTTAGCTAGATCTTCTGGACAACTTCTACAGCACCCTTGCCCCTTCACCTTGCATTTTTATGTCATGGAGATAGTTTCATTTCTTGAATTTAATCAATCAACCTTTGCTAGCTTCCAACTTTTCTTCTGCAGCTTCTTTACCTTTCTCAGACTTCATGAATTGAAAAGTGTTCCTGGCATGCTCCAGATTAGTCTTTGGCTTAAGAAAATATGGTGACTGGTTTGTTCTATTACACAACCAAAACATTTTCTATATAAACAATAAGTCTGCTACACTTTTTTTATTATTTGTGTGTCCACTGGAGTAGAATTTTAATTTCGTTAGAGAACTTTTCCTTTGCATTCACAACTTTGGCACAAGAGACCGAGTTCTTGATATATCTCAACTTCCTCACTCAACATTACTAGCTTTTGATTGATTGTAACTTTTCTTTCACTCGAACACTTAGAGAGCATTGTATGTCTATTAACTGACCTAATTTCGTATTGTTTATGCCTAAGGGAGAAGGTGAGAAATGGGAAATGGTCACAGGAACAGTCAGAACACACCATATTTATAAATTAAGCTCACTGTATTTATGAGTGCAATTCATTGCACCCCAAAACAATTACAATAGTAACATCGAAGATCACTAATTACAGTTCAACATAACAGGTATAATAATAATAGCTTGAAATATTGTGAGAATTTCAAGTATGAGAGAGACATAAAGTGAACACATGCTGTTGGGAAAATGGTGCCAAATGACTTCAAGGCAGAATTGCCACAAACTTTCGATTTGTAAAAAACTCAGTATCTGCAAAGTACAATAAAACAAAGCACAAGTAAATGGGTATGCCTGTACTGAGCCAAAATAGAGAAGTGTCTTCAAGCTGACACCTATCCTATAAAATTATCTTAGCAGAGGCACCTAAAAAAAACTCAACCAAAGATCCCAGATGAATACTGTCAACAGGTTCTTGGAAACTGCAACCTTAAGCAAAACAATGTATAACAAAATCTTTTTTTCCTTCATCAATTTTGCAAAAAATAATGTTGAAGAAAATGATGTTATTCATGGACTTGCTGTAGGCTATTTCAGTTAAAGTCACAGTTTCTTGGAACCTATCCGCACCATTACGTGAGGACTTGCCTGTGGTTGGGGCTAAAAAGATCATACATAGGTTTTTATACAGGAGCCAGACTCCTTGTTTACCTTAAAATTTAATGTAGTTTTGCAATATGTGTTTGCTTTTACATTCTTTGATTTATATTTATATTGTATCTCATTTTCTTGCATCTATTTTCAAGCTTGTTGTGTTTGATGTTTAAAGTGTATCTTCTTTTCCAAAGCTGACTTTTAAAATCTAATCTGACATTTTCACTCTATTACTTATGGTATTAATAATACCTCATATAATTACTGTCATATAAGTATATAACATATATACAGGTATATTATATATGCATATATTATATCTAAATATGTAATATATAAGATATGTAATACATATACATATGTAAGATATATGCATATAAATATATTATTTGACTATCATCTTACAGTTTATTTTCTATTTGTCTCTTTTGTTTTATGATCTCTTTTCTCTCCTTCCCTGTCTTTAAATTAATCTATAACTTTTTGTTTCATTTTTTCTTTCACATTAAATTGGAAATTTAACATTCTTTTTGAAAAAGCTGTAGAGATTACAACATGTATCTTTGATATATTATAATCTAATACAATGGTTATTCGTTTTTTTCCTTGAAGAAAATAGATTTTTCCTCTCTTATGTTCTTTATTTGTTCATTTTGTCTTTAGCATTCAACACTCCTATGATGTGCCTAGGCATGATTTTTACTATTTATTTTTAGGCATTTATTATGTTTCTTGAATCTGTTTATGTTGCACTCATTTTAAAAATTCTTGGTTATTATTGTTTTAAGTATTGATTTTAGACTTTTCATACTCTCATCTCCTACATGGCTCCAATTCCAAGTATGTTTGATCTTATCACTCTTTTACTTCTCTCTTTCTCTTTCTTTCTTTCTTTTCAGTATTTAAAACTCCACTGTCCTACCCTTGCTCCCAACTCAGTGTTTCATGTTGTATTTACTTTTGAACTCTTTTACAGTTTCAATAACATAGTTTCTGTTGTGTATGTGTTTTTAAACTGTTTCAATACAATCTTAATTTTAGATACGATAATTCTAATTTCTAGAAATTCTGTTAAATGGTTTAGTAGACTCTATTTGATTGTCTACTTAAATTTTTTCTCATTTCTTTTATTCTTTTCTGTATATTTATAACATATTTCCACAGTGCTTGTTAAGTCATAATTAGCTAACATCTAGTTCTAGATGTCTTACAAATTTCTATATGTTGCCTGTACTTTTAATTTTAAAACATCATCTTGTACCATATTTTAGCAAACATTCTGATTTTATTACACACTATCATTGTTTATAAAAATTAGAGAGTCTCAAATGATGGTGTCTTTCTACAAAGTGGAAGGAAATCATGGTATGGCTTTGGAACATCGTTATTGAATCAGGAATTTTGCCAGGTGATTTCTAGGCTGAATTCCTTGCCAGAATTCAGCATATCCTGAGAGAAGAACTAGTTAAATCCTCCAGGATTCCAAGTGTTTTATCCAGAATTTTTTAATTAATTTATTTATTTAATTTTATTTTTTTGCCTTCCTGCATTGTTCAGATATAGTTTTGTAGTCAGAGTCTCAGACTTCTGTACACACCCATATAAGCAAATGACACCCCCCACGGTAAAATGACTGCAAAAATTAGATTACCTCTTTAATGTCACTGCAGCTAATTTCAGAGCATTTACAATCCTTAATGACTGGATCTAAGGATGAGTTTTATTTAACATTTATTCTATTTTATTCAACATTTTTAGTTATTGCAGACTTAGAAATCAGGTTTCTCATCCAGTGAATTTTTTGATGTCAAGTTTTACAGCCTGACTCGCCCCCCTACATCAATTATAACTCATGATTTAGGTACCTGGTTTGAAGAAAGACTCAAATTACCACATTTTAAAATATTCTCCGTGATTCTTATCAGAAACACAGTTGGTTCATAGACAACATTCTTGCAGCCACTAAAAGCTACCTTAGCTTTGAGGTAGATATCATTAAATTTAGAGATTTTAAGAATGTTTGGCAGCAAAACAATAAGATGAGATTAAAGCATAATAAGATTTTAAATTCTTGTGCCCCATCTTGCCTCCCAGATCACAATAAATAAAAGTTATGACTAAACAGTTCAAAATTCAACTAAAATCTTTGCTCTTTAAACGGCAATCTCTTTTAGAAGATAAAGGTTAATCTCATTATATTTTATTTTCAAGTAACAGCACCCTGACTTTTAGAGTCTTAACTTTTGGAAATATACCAGAATATTAAAAATCTTTTCTTTCCCAATAATTTTACTATTATTTCACTTTATTGTGTCTAGCTTTCTGCTATAGCTACTACATTTGCTCATATATTTGTAGTTTAGTGAACTTTTATAATTTTATATTTCAGTCTAAAAATTATATCAGTTATGGTAATGGCAAAACTTGACAGTTGCCTTTAATTACAAATACAATAAAATGTTAATTTGTAGACTTTTCATGCCTATTTCTTAAAATATTTCTGGGCTGGGAGCGGTGGCTCACACTTATAATGCCAGGACTTTGGGAGGTGGAGGTGAGTGGATTGCCTGAGGTCACAGGTTCAAGACCAACCTGGGCAACATGATGAGACCTCGTCTCTATAATAAATCAAAAAATTAGATCAACATGGAAACACACACCTGTAGTTCCAGTTACTTGGAAGGCTGAGGCGGAAGAATCGCCTGAGTAAAGTAGGTTGAGGCTGCAGTGGCTGTGAGCGTCCAACTGTACTCCAGCCTGGGCGACAGAGTGAGACTCAAACTCAAACTCAAAAAAAAAAAAAACTGATCATACAATAATTCTAGGCTCTGATCCACTAGCTAAGGATCTGTTCTTAGTCTTTCTGTTTTTGTTTTTGATTAATGATAGAATTTGTGAAAAAACATGATGTGCTTGTGCTCATAAATAAATGTTATTCCCTTACATCTTCATGGGATCTTAATGTATCCCATTATTTCCCAGAACTAAAATCTTCTTGGTTTTCAACCTCTTCTCTGTCTCTCTCTGTCTCTCTTTCCTCCTCTCTTTTTGCTTTCCCTTTCTCCCTCCGTCCCCTTATCCCTCTTTCTCTCCTTCCCTTCCTCTTATAATCTACTCATCATCTCTCTCTTGTTTCACATAGCTACAAATGCAGGCTTTTCCTCCAGACTGTGTTAAACTAGAAAAAAAATATAACATCCAAAATCTGATTCAAGAATGGTCACTGATTAGAGGTAATATCAGCAAGATGGTAGAATAGGAAGACCCAGACCTTTCATCTTCCATGGAGACACAGATTCATCAACAACACATGGACCAATTCCCTTTGTGAGAAGTCAAGGAACCAGGTAAGAAGACTGTACATCTCAGCCAAGTACAAAACCAGCTGCATTAATATTTGTAGGAAATTTCATGGCACTCACTCATCAATGTTCTTCACCCTGCCTCAGAACTGAGCCAGAGGTGAAAACCTAACTCCCAGCTTCTTTCCTTTGGGAGGGGGGTGGGAGAAGGAAAGACTTTAGCATGTTCCCAACATTCTAGCTTCTTGAGGACCACCCAAGGGACTATTGTCTTTCTCATTTGTCTCGGAGCACTGATGAGACCCAACATACTCTGATCCTTGGGGACCACTGAGAACAAAAAAGCTAGGTGGCTTGCTGCAGCTTAGAAGATCTGCCATACAGCAGACAAAGGTTGTTACACTTTGGCTGCTTCTTCCTTAGGGGAAAGGGAAGAAGGAGAGGAAACGAATAGTGGAGTGTTTATCCAAAATTCTGACTTTTCAGACAGCTTCCTGATGGACTGGATTCTGTTTCATCTGTCTTGGAGCATTGTCTGAACTTAGGATTCTCTTCATGCTTGAAGACTGAAGAGAAGAAAAATGAGTTGAGAGGCATATAGCAGATTCAGAGAATCTACAGTGCCACTGACAGACACCTGAGGGAACAAGAAATATAAGCATCTAAAGAAAGAAAGTCAAAACCTCTGTAATTGGGAATTTGCATACACAAGTCCTGAGCAAACACATTCACAGAAAAGAACAGAAAGGCCCTCAAAATTTCTAGCCAGGTTGATTGGTGAAGGACTTTTCTGTATGATGTCAGTTTACAAAGACAGAGAAGGGTGGTTGTTTTTTTCAAATGCATCGATCTCAAAACAAACTAACAGGATACATGAAAAAACAGATTATTTTGGTTAGTATGGTCATTTTAATCATGCTGATTCTTCTAATCCATAAGCATGGGAATTTTTTCCATTTGTGTGTGTCCTCTATGATTTCTTTCATCAGTGTTTTGTAGTTCTCTTTTTAGAAATCTTTTACCTCCTTGGTAAAATATATTCATATATTTACATTTATATATAGGCAGTTATTATAAATGAGATTGAGTTTTTGATTTGATTCTCAGCTTGGTCATTATAGGAATACAGGAGTGCGACTGATTTGTTTGTGTTGATTTTGTAAGCAGATAGCTTACAGAATTCATTTTTTTTTATTTTAAAGATGCAGGATACAATTCAGGATTCGTTATACAAGTGGTCCTCATACAGGTAAAGTTTGGACCCCCTTTTGGTCCCCACTTTGCCTGGCTTGAGATAAGGTACGCTTATTGATGTTGTGCTCCTCCCATCCCTCCGGCAGTATCCTGCTGCTGCCAATACCTTTCTTATAGTTTGGGAAATGTTCAGGGTATGCTTATGAGTGAGAACATGTGGTACTCAGTTCTTTCTTTCTGTAATAGATCACTGAGTATGATAGACTCTAAATCCATACAAGTTGTTATGATGCCCATATGTTTGTCCTTCTTTATGGTTGTGTAATATTCCAATGTGTATATGTACCACATTTTTTCCATCCAGTCCAGTCTCGATGGGCAGTACGGTTGGTTCCATGTTTTTGCTATTGTGAATAGTGCTGCAATAAACATGCGTGAGCAGGTATCTCTTTTGTAGAATGATTTGAATCCCTCCAGGTATATTTGCAGTGGGGAGATTGCTAGGTCATATGGAAGGTCAATGTCTAGTTCTTTTAGAAATCACCACAATGTTTTCCAAAGAGGATGCACTAGTTTGCATTACCACCAGCAATGTAGAATCATTTCCTGTTCTCTGCATTCTTGCCAGCATCTGTTGTTTGTTTTATTAATGTTAGCCATTCTTATTGGGGTTAGGTGGTATCTCTATGTGGTTTTGATTTGCATTTCTCTGATGATTAATGAGACTAAGCACTTTTTTATGTGTCTCTTGGCTGCACATATATCTTCTTTTAAGAAGTGTCTATTAATGACTTTTGCCAACTTTTTAATCGGGCTGTTTTGTTGTTGTTGTTGTTTTACCTTTTGGTACTATTGAGTTCCCTGTAGATCCTGGAGGTTAGGCCTTTGTCAGATATACAGTTGGCAAATATTTTTTCTCATTCTGTGGGCTGTCTCCCCACTCTCTTGATGGCTTCTTTAGCTTTGCAAAAGCTCTTCAGTTTAATGAAGTCCCACGTGTCTGTCTTATGTCTCATGACACATGAACTTGGGGTTTTGATCAGGAATTGGTTGTCAGTTTCAATTTCCATAAGGGTGTCTCCAGCGTTTTCTAAGATTCTTATAGTTTGAGGTTTTATGTTTAGGTCTGTAATCCCTTTTGAGTTGATTTTCATATATGGTGATAGGTAGGGTTCCTGTTTCAGTAGTCTGCATGTGGTCAGCCAGTTTTCCCAGCACCATTTACTGAATAGCTTCTACTCTACAGTGCTTGTTGGTGGAAGCTTTGCTGAAGATGAGTTGTTTGAGAAATTGACATTTTGCTTCTGAAATCTCTATCTTATTCTATTGGTTCATATGCCTATTCTTATACCAATACCAGCCTGTTTTGATTCTTGTAGCCTTATAGTAAAGTTTAAAGTCTGGAAATCTGATGTCTCCTGCTTTGTTTCTTTTGTTAAGGATTATTTTGGAAATTCATGGTTGTTTATGTTTCTGTGTGATTTTCTGTGTTGTCATTTCAAGTTCTGAGAAGAATGATGTTGGTAATTTAATGTGTATTGCATTGAGTCTGTGAATTGCCTTTGGTAGAATGAACATCTTAACAATGTTGATTCTTCGTATTCATGAGCATGGAATATACTTCCTTTTGTTTGTGTCTTTTGGATTTATTTGAGCTGTGTTTTACAGTTTCAGGTCTTTCAGGTCTTTCATGTTTCATGTTAGGAAGATGCCGAGATATTTCATTTACTTTGAGTCTATTGTGAATGGAATTGTATTTTTAATTTATTTCTCTGCCTGCTTGTTGTTGGTGTATAAGAATGCAAATATCTTTTGCACATTTATTTTGTACTCTGAGACTTTGCCAAAGTCCTTTACTAGTGAAAGCAGATTTTTGACAGATTCTCTTGAGTTTTCAAATTATAGGATCTTATCAGCAAAAAGGGAAAACTTAACTTCCTCTTTTCCCATTTGCACACCCTTGATTTCTTTCCCTTGTCTAATTGCTCTAGCTAGAATTTCCAACAAAAAGTTGAACAAGAGGGGTGAGAGTGGGCAACCTTGTCTTGTTCCAGTTTTCAGGGGAAATATTTCCAGTTTCTATCCATTTAGCAATATGCTGACTGTGGGTTTATCATAGATGACACTTACTATTTTGAGGTTTGTTTCTTCTATGCTTAGTTATTTGAAGGTTTTTTTATGTAGAAAAGGGGCAGGATTTTATAAAAAGTTTTCTCTGCATCTAATGATACAATCATGTGCTTCTTGTTTTTACATCTGTTGATGTATTTATTTGCATATATGGTCATGCGGATGTTGAACCAGCCTTGCATCCTGGGGATGAAATCTACTTAGTTTGGTGGGTGATTTTTGAAATGTGTTGTTGGGTCCGATTTTCTAAAATCTTGTTGAGAAATTTTGCATCTATGTTCATTAAGGATATTGGCCTTTAGTTCTCTTATTTTGTTGAATTTTTACCCAGTTTGGGTATCAGTGTGATGTTAGCTTCGTAAAATGATTTGGGGAGAATTCCATCTTTCTCAATTACCTGTGATACTTTGAATAGGATTGGTATCAGCTCCTTCTTATACATTTTGTAGAATTCCACTGGAAAGCCATCTACGAGCTTTTTTTGTTGGTAATTTTCTTATGATAGTGTCAATTTTCTGGGTTGTTATTCGTCTATTTAGTGTCTCAATGTCTTTTTGTTTCAACCTGGGGAGGTTGTGTGATATCAGAAAGTCCTCAATTTTATTTAGATTTTCGAGTTTGTTTCCATACAAGTGGGCATAGTAATCTCTGATAATCTTTTGTATTACTTCAGGGTCAGTTGTGATTTGATCTTTTGCATGTCTAATTGTGTTTATTTGGGTTTTTTCTTTCTTTTTCTTGGTCATTCTGGCTAGGAGTCCATCAATCTTATTTATTCTTTCAAAGAACCAGTTTTATGTTTTGTTGATTTTTTTCTATGATATTTTTGTCTTCTATGTCCTATATTTGGACTTTTACTTTGGTGATCTGGATTCTTCCACTGAAGTTAGGGTTTTGGTGGTCTTGTCTTTCCAGCTCCCTTAAGTGATTTGTTAGACTGTTTACTTGTGATTTTTCATTTTCTTGATGTATGTTCATAAAGATATAAATTATCTTTTTAGAACAGTTTTCATAGCATCCCAGGGAATTGTGTAAGATGTTTCTTAATTTTCATTTGTTTCCAGTAATCTTTGAATTTCTGTTTTGATTTCTGTGTTGACCCAGTAGTTGTTTAACATCATCATCTTAGTGTCTATATCTTTGTGAGTTTTAGGGGAATTTTGTTGGTATTGATATTTATTTTTATTCCACTGTGGTTTGAGAAGGTGCATGCCAGTATTTCAAACTTAAGAAATGTATGCATGCTTGATTTAGGACCGAGGATATTATCGATCTTAGAGTACATTCCATGCGGTGATGAGTAGAATATATAATCTGAGGTTGTTGAGTGGAGTATTCTGTAGGTATCTATTAATTCCATTTGGTTGCATGTCAAATTGAGGTTCCAGGTATCTTTGTTGATTTTTTGCCTAGACAATCTATCTAAGGTTGTTAGTGGGGTATTTAAGTTCCCAGCTATAATAGTGTTAGAGTCCGTTAGAGTCAATATCTTTTTTTTTTTAGTTTACTTAATTGTTGCTTTATAAATGCTGGTGCTCCTGTGTTGGTTGCATATATGTTTAGGATGGATATTTCTTGTTAATGGAGTGAACATTTTTTCATTGTATAGTGTCCTTCTGTACCTTTTAAAATACCTGATAGATTAAAGGTTGTTTTGTCTGATATTAAAATTGTGACTCCTGCCTTCTTTTGTGATCCATTCACCTGAAAACTCTGAGCTTTTCATCCTCTAACTTTGAGTCTGTGTGCATCCCTAATGGTGAGATGAGTTTCCTGGATGCACCAAATTACAGGTCCATGGTTTCTTTTTAAATCAAGTTTGTCATGCTATGTCTTTTCAGAGGTTCATTTAGTCCATTCATGTTCAGACTGACTATTGAAATGTGAATGTTTATCCCTATCATAAGGTTCTTATAAAGTTTTTTGCTTATTTCTTTCTTTTGGCTTTTAGGTTAATGTATGTGTTGTTTTCAAGTTTGCAGTTGAGATGTATTCTTTGTTGATTCTTTGTTCTGCTCTTCCTTTGGGATGTGTGTGGTCTTTCTTATTTTTCCCCTTTCTTCTGTATTTAATACCTTTTTTAAGTGTCTCCTGTAGAGCTAGTCTGGAAGCTGCATAATCTCTTAGAGATTGGATGTCTGGGAAGGATTTTAATTCTCCATCACTGATAAAGCTGATCTTAACTGGATAAGAAATTCTTAGTTGAAATTATCTATCTTTGAGGACTTTGAATATTAGACTCCAGTCCCATCTAGCTTATAGTGTTTCTGCTGATAGGTATGCTGCTATTCTGATTGATTTTTGCTGATAGGTAGTATGACATTTCTCTCACTTCCTTTAGGATTTTTTCTTTTGTGCCTACTTTGTGTATGTGAATTACTATGCCTAGGGGTTAGTCTTCTCATTTGATGACTTGTGGGAATTCTCTGTATCTCATGTGTTTGAATGGCTTATTAATATAATCACACATCTCTTGGAGGCTTCTTTCTTTCTGGGGTTTCTTTCTATTTTTTTACAGATAGGATTATTTCCATTTTTGTTCTTCAAGTTCTGAAATTCTTTCTTCTGCTTTATTAATTCTGCTTTCCACACTTATCATCTTGTTATTTATTACCTGGATGAAATTTTTTATGGCCAGAATCTCTGTTACAATTTCTTTCAGCATTGAAACCTGTCCTTCTTGAGTCTTATTTATTCTTTCCATCCATTCCCTAACCCCTGAGGTATTCCAGGACCAGTCATTGATGACTTTCATTGCTTGGGCCCTGAGGTCTGATTTGTCAGGCATTGTTTCTTTGGTATACTGGGAATTGTCTGTGTTCTATTGTTTATAATAAATTTTGTTTATATTTTCAAAAAATCAACTTTTTGCTTCATTGATTTTCTGTTTATCTCAGCTATTTTGTGGATATTGAGACTTTGTTCAGAGATGATATGGAAAGTCAAAAAACTCAAAATAACCCACATTTTGAAAAAAAGAACAAATCCAGAGAGCTGACATTACTTCAAAACTTACTGTAAAGCTGCAATCATCAAGACAGTGTGGTACTGGTAAAAAATAAACAGATATATCAATGGAACAAAATAGAAAGCCCATAAATAGTCACAAAATAACTTTTATGTTTTCTCCGTATTATGGATCTTTAAGACTTAACACCTAGTTAATACAAATTTTCATTATTCTTGATTACATTCACCCTTGTATCTAAAATTGTCAGTTATTTACATGAAATTGTGCTTGTCTTATCCTTTCTTTTACAAGATCTGGATGTGCAATTTCTTCTGAATTTACTGAACCAGTTTCCTAATATTGTGGCTGCCACCAATACAGAAAATAGTTCCTCTTAACTTTTTTGTTGTTAATTATTTTAGCTCAGCAGAGGTAAATATAGTAACCATTACAAAGCTTACTGTGTGTCAGGTATAATTCCAAAGGATTTTTGTATACTAATAATTAACCATCACAAAAGATCAGTGCTATAAATGTTATCATTATCTGCATTGCATTGAGAAAACAGAGAGATGGGATATCAATAAATTACTTCAGATTGTACAATATGTTCAGTGACAAGGCTTGATTACTGTTCACTTTACCGTTTGTTTATACTTTTGATATATTTGATAAGGAAGAAAAGAGTGAACTTAGAGAGAATAAGGAGTCACAGGTGGTATGTTGATGTATATATTAAAAACAGACTTTCTTACAGATTGGAATAATTGTATATGTGTACACACACACACATAAATGTGTTTATGTGAAAATGTTTGGAGACTTATGAAAACTCATCTATAACATGTTTTGTTTTAAGAAATCTATAATGGATTAGTTGGTCTCATTGGTTGAATTTTTAGAGATTTTTAAAAATATTTTTCAGTGTTTAAGCTCAATTTGATGTCATATAGTAGATGGTAATAAAATATGCAAGCACTTCCATCTTCAGATAACTACTTTTCATCTATCAGTTCTCTTGAGATTAGCAAAAATTTATTGAATATTCAGAGAGCTTTATCATCTTCTAAACTATAGTTCATGAGCTGCTTTTATAAGTATTGTGTTACTTTTTGGAGTAGTACACATTCCTGTTGTAAAATATGATTAGACTGTATAATAAAGAAGTTTTACTCTCTATACATCAATAAGTGTAGAGAAATATATATATATATATATTTTTTTGAGTTGGTGTCTCACTCTGTCGCCCAGACTGGAGTGCAGTGGCTGCTCCCGGCCACCACCGCCTCGACCTGCTGGGCTCCAGTGATCCTTCCGCCTCAACCTTCCAAGTAGCCAGAACTACAGGTGCACGCTACCATGCCCGGCTAATTTTTTGATTTATTGTAGAGATGAGGTCTTGCTTGCCCAGGTGGGTCTCGAACCCGCGGGCTCAGGCAATCCACTCACCTCAGCCTCCCAAAGGCGCGGGATTACAGGCTAAGCCACCGAGCCCGGCTTAGAGAAATATCTTATACACATTTTAGAGAAAAAAATGACAATGCAATAATATGTAATATTAGATGATTCGAAATATTCTATTTAAAGACATTCTTCTATAATTCAGAATATATTCTTATGATTCAGACATATCCTTATGCCATGAAAAGAGTTGGAGAAAGATGGCAATGTGAACATATATTGTCAATTAATATATTTAGCTCCTTCACTCTTAAATGGCGTCCACTCTAACATATCCTTTGAAATAATAAATGAGCCATAATTATTCAGAAGAAAAAAATCTGTCACTGCTGTGAACTTAGAACAGTTCCATTTACACCTTAGAAATATCAAGTACTCTCTCCTTGACATAGCAGAGATAGTTCAGATAATGCCTCAAAGGTCAATTTATAGCTGCCTTTTAATAAGAACATACAGCAAAGCAAAGATAAAATAGTAGAGAAGCCATGGCGAAATCCAGCCAATAACTGGGTCCACATTAATGTGGCATCTTTTGGGTGAAAAAAAGAAGCTGATGAATGCCGGGAGCCACAATCATTAGTAAAAGTAAGGTAAAAGGAACCTGAAAACAGGAAAAAACGCCGGTTGTGAGAAAGGCTCCAGCCAAATGCGGCCATGACGGAGGCAAAGCCCCATGGATCCTTTTTGACGGACCTTCCCTAACTTTGAAGGATTGTGTGCATAGGCTTTGAGAATGACCTTCTTTAAATGAGATAGTAGATGCACAGATGGATGATGGCATTTGACAGCAAAAAATTATACTTGGGCATGGTGAAGGTGAGGTTGCAGCAAAAGGGTGCCCCTTAGGTTGTGTAAAGATGTTTTTCAGGACAACAGGAGGCCCAGGAAAACGAGTTGACCTCTCGTCGACCTCTCATAAACAGTAGGCCTCCTGCTGAGTCGACCTCTTGTCGACATCTCGTAAACAATAGGCCTCCTGCTGAGTCAACCTCTTTCTCGTAAACAACAGGCCCCCAGCTGAGAGCTGGTGGAAAACAACCGATTGAGACAACAAGTAGATTAAGATATTGTAAGGATAGAGATATATAATAGTATTAGTTAAGAAAATATAGGAACATAGGGATAGAAATAAGGTTAATAGAAATAAATATATACTAGTAAGTAACTTAAATAAGACTTAGGGTTAGCTTTATTGGGTAAGGATATTATAGGCCTATAATACTGAATAGCTATAATAGTAAATAGATATAAGAAAGTTAAGGAGGAAAACAAGATGTTCACAAATGCTTAAGAAAAACTCTATCTGTGGTTGAGGTAGTAACTGCTGTCTAGTTCTTGCTCTTGGATTGAAAAACACGAATGGCTTGGAGTCAGCAGTGGGGGAACCAAGTAGCAAAAGGTCAACCTTGTTGTGTCTGGAAAAAGAGATACGTGGGTGTCTGGCTGGCAACATAAGATACATTTGTGAGTGCAGGGCTGAGTGGAAAACCTATATAAGCTTGTGAAAATTGAATAAAAATTGGCAGAGCCTTGAGCTCTTCCCAGGAAGAGGATTCCTGTCGTTTTCATCTTTTCTTTTTCGCCGCTTCCCGATTCCACCCATCGCAAGCCCTGACTCTCTCCCGGAGCTGGACTCCTCCGGCAGATGAATTTTTCAGTAAAAGAAAAAATGTCTGCTTCTACACATAAATCTGTGAGTAACATTTCTTGTAGTTTGGACAAAGAAGTGAGATTATTTTTGTGTTGGAATTTTGAAGATGATTTTTTTCCTCTTTCTACTATGGATCATAGAAAAATCTGCATTAATAATGCTGGGGGTTTTCTAGAAAGAATCCTGGCCAGTGTGGATATAAAATGATTTAAGGTGCACATTTCCTATGTATGTTCTACAGCACTGTGACCAACATTGATTCATTATATTTATAGGTACTTACTACAAATGACTAAGCAGTAATAATCACACCAGTATGTTTTCTCTCTGTCAAAATAATAAAATCCAAATCTGTCAGAAGCCAGAGTTACAATGCTCCATACCATAAAAGCCTCCAGGGGCTTTCAACCTCTTTAGGACTTAAACTCCAAATCCCCTACAATTTCCTAAAAGGTTGCCACAGTCAAACTCCTCCACCACACATTGTCTCTTGAACACAACCTCTCTCTTCCCTGGCTCACTCCATCCCCACACCTCATAACTTCTTTTATTCTTCCCTTACTACATGTATGACTCATTTACTTAGAATAAATACTGTTTTTCCAATATCTATCTGGTTGGCGTCTGTCCTCAACCCCATTATATTTTTGATGAACTGTCAATTTCTTAGTGAGACAAGTTCTGACTACTTTAATAAATGACAAAGGCCTCCAAGTTGTAATATTTTCCATGTCATCATTTTTTTACTTCCACTGTTTTGATATACTGTGTTTTTTATTATTTATTGTATTAGTGTCTTATTTGCTGAATTAAACTATAAGCACCAGAAAGACAGGAATTGCTATCTATTTTATTAATTTTATTACATTCCTGTTGACCATGTATAGCACTGAATTATGTTCAATAATTTTATTGAAGTAAATAAATAATTTAAAAAGCTATAATACTGGGAAAAAAGTATACTTGTAGATAAAAATTAACTTTATAAATGTTTGAATCCTTGCACATATTAGGATAATTTTTCTTAATTCACTGAGTACCCTGTCAATAATAACATAAAAATGGCCAAATAAAACACATAACACACCCACATACACATGTGCCTGTATGAATTCATTATATAATTGAATCAAAAAAGTACATATTCAACATAACCCTAGAGACTAATTGTTGCTGTAAAATAAGAGTATTACTGTGACCTTTTTTAAAAAATTAATTTTAAAGTTATGAGGTAGAATTCAGAGTTACGTATACAAATGGCCATTGTGTGGGTAAAGTTTGGGCCTCACTTTGGTCCCCACTTCACCTGCTTTGAGATCAGGTAACCTATTGATAAAGTGTGTACCCCTCCCTCCCCTGGCAGTTTCTAACTACCATCAATCCCTTTCCTATAGTACTATGATAACTGTTCAGGGTCCATTTATGAGTGAGAACATGTAGTACTCAGTTCTTTGTTTCTGTGCTAGATCACTCGGTAATATAGACTCTAGGTCCGTCCAAGTTGCTGCAAAGTTCATAATTTTGCCCTCCTTTATGGCTGCATAATACTCCATTGTTTATATGTACCACATTTAAAAAAAATCCTCTTTAGATGAGCAGCACAGTTGCTTCCATGATTTTCTATTGTGAGTAATGCTGCAATAAATGTGAGTGTGAGGTATCTTTTTCATAGAGTGATTTGAGTTCTTCGGGGTATATTCCCAGAAGGAGGATTGCAGGGTCGTGTGGAAGGTCAATTTTTAGATCTTGGCTGCTAGTATGTCTTCTTTTGAGAAGTGTCTGTTCATATATTTTGCCCACTTTTTAATGGGGCTATTTGGTTTTTTCTTTTTGGCATGTTTTAGTTCCTTATAGATCCTAGATGTAAGGCCTTTGTCAGATATACAATTGGCAAATATTTTTTTCCCCATTCTGTGGGCTGTCTCCCACTCTCTCAATGGTTTCTTTGGCTTTGCAGAAGCTTTTCAGTTTGATGAGGTCCCACTTGTTTATCTTGGGCACTTGGGATTTTGATCAAGAACTCGTTATCAGTTCTAATTTCCATCAGGGTATCACCTGCATTTCCTAAGTTTGAAGTTTGAGGTTTTATCATTTAGGTCTTTCACCCATTTAGAGTTGATTTTTGTGTATAGTGATAGGTATGGGACCTTGTTTTAATCTTCTGCATGTGGTCAGCCAGTTTTCCCAGCACCATTTATGGAATAAGTGCATCTCTCCCCAGTGGTTGTAAGTGGAGGCTTCAGTTTCGTCGAAGATGAGTTGGTCGAGAAATTGAGGTTTTGCTTCCAGAATCTCTATCCTATTTCATTGGCCTCTCTGCCTGTTATTCTACCAATACCAGGCTGTTTTGATTATTTTAAAGTCTGGTAGTGTGATACCTCCTGCTTTGTTTCTTTTGCCGAGGATTGTTTTGGCTATTCATGATCATTTATGTTTCCATATGAATTTCCATATTGTTGTTTCCAGGTCTGAGAAGAATGATGCTGGTAATTTAATGGGTACTACATTAAATCTGTAGATTGCCTTGGATTAAATGGACATCTTAACAATGTTGATTCTTCCAATCCCTGAACATGGAATATTTTCCATTTGTTTGTATCATCTTTGATTTCTTTGAGCAGTGTTTTGTAGTTTTCGTTGTAAAGGTTTTTCACTTCTCTGGTACTGTGACCATTTTTGTTGTGTAAAAAATACCAACAAAATTTTTTTTAAGCACCAAGATTTATTCATGAAAAGATGAATTTTATGG
>CAUYQG010229022.1:0-18531 GCA_963574415.1 Tarsius wallacei | reverse complement strand
ATAGAATATGCTGTCTTTTTTTTTTTTTTGAGTTGGAGTCACACTCTGTCGCACAGACTGGAGTGCAGTGGCCGCTCCCAGCCACCGCAGCCTCGACCTGCTAGGCTCCGGGGATCCTTCCGCCTCAGCCTTCCAAGTAGCTGGAACTACAGGCGCGCGCTACCACGCCCGGCTAATTTTTTTTGATTTACTGTAGAGATGAGGTCTCGCTTGCCCAGGCGGGTCTCGAACCCGCAGGCTCAGGCAATCCACTCACCTCAGCCTCCCAAAGGCGCGGGATTACAGGCTGAGCCACCGAGCCCGGCTGAATATGCTGTCTTTTAAACTGGACTCTAAACTTTACCATTTTCATTCACTCTACATTTAGCATATTATGGAGCACATAGAGACCAACCCAGAAATGTCTGTGAAATAGAATTCTTGAATAACACAGTCCTCTTTGGGAAGAATATTTCAACCCCTCTTTGTCTGCAGATAAAATGCTGGTGCTTCCTCCCCCCATCCAGAATTACAGTGTAAAAAAAACAAAGTGAAAGTTTGAATGGAGTCAAAACATCCTAGTGAATTAAGAAAAGAGATGATGTTGAAGGCTGAACAAAAGCTGTTGAGTTATTTTAACGAAAACAGAAAGCTGAAATGATGTAGCCATGGAAAATGAGACAATTTGTTTCTTCCCTACCGAATCTATGTTCGTTAGACATGGTCAAAAATCATAACCAACACCAGTGATACATACAATTTGAATATTTTTTGTTTAAATGATCTCTGTGCGAGTAATAATATCTTGGGATGGCTCCACGCCTGCGACATTTCACTGATCATTTAAAACATACTTCAATCAGGAGTCAGAGAACAAAGAGAAATGCAAACACACAGATTTAAATTAACAATGAAAACCACCATCAAGGAAAAGGATTGCACTTGTACTAGTATAGTACAAAAGTACAGAGTAAAACACAGCACAAGTCAATCTCTCTATTTTCTCCCCCCCCGTATGTGTGTATGTGTGTATATACAGCATGCACACATCCATGCACATATACACATGCAAAGATGCCATACTTTATTTTTTTAAATACACAGCAAATTGGCTGTCTGAAATTATCAGGCATCTTAATCTAATTTTGCCAGTGTTTTAGGGAATGATTAACTCTTTTATTTGCAAACTTCAGTGAGAATGTTTAATACAATGTAATATGAGATTGAAACAGACATGAGACTTTTCTTCATAAATTAAGTGCCTGGAAAATTTTGAAAATGTTGAGAGAGAAACTCTGAATTTTCCCTCCAGTACCTCTGCACATCCGTGTCATAAGCCAGAGTGGGCAGGTAATACATGGATGACATTGTGGTCCTGTTTCCCCATGTGTCCACACGACGTTGGCACAAAGGGCCACCATCTTTTCGCTGTTGCTGCTTGCCATGTTTAGTTACTGAGATTTGGAACTGGCAGGCCCGAGGAATGCTGAACTGAACTGTTGCTCATGTCATTAAAAACTCAACTAGGCAGAAAGCTAGGAATGGAGCAGTTGACAAAGATAAAGCCGAGAGCTCTGTGGCTTATCCTTAATTAGGTGTTGGCATTGGTTCTTGTCAAACAAGGGGAAAGAGAGTGTGCTGCAACACACGGACGCACACAGACAGCCCTAGTCACAGTTGGGGAGAACACAAAGTGCATTCAAGCTGGCATTGAAAGGGATTTAGATAAGTACTTGAGGTAACAAAAATCGAAAAAAGAGGATGATAGCAATGGAAGCTTTAGATGAATTGCAACTGAGTGCACCTTTATTACAGCTTATCAGTCTCCAGACAGCTACAAACCAACCTTCCTAGTGCATTTCTCTTCGTGCTCTCCTGGATTAAAGGTCAAAGTAACTCAAATTTATATGTTCTGTGCGCTGTCTCAGTCTCTCCTGTCGCTCACGTATGTGCACCACATATCCCAGGGATTTGGTATCCTTGGCATGAAGCTTCTACTCCTTAAATGAAGCAAAAGCTTTTCCTTGTTGAAAAGGTTCTATTTATCTAAAATAATTATCTTGTGGGAAGAGGTTGCAAATAATGCAATATTAAAAGATCACAAAAATGCTATTGGCATAAGTACAATCATGGTAACATGCCAGTTCTAATCGCTCCTGTCCATAATTATGGTTATATTTTACATCCATTTGATGTACTCAAATAGCTAATATTCTAGTTTATTAGAACACTGTCTATATGTATTCTCAACATACACAAAAGCTGTGTGTTTTCATAATATGTATAAGCACTTCAGACGGTAAGCTGTGCACATTGCAGCTAGCAGATGGTAGCTCTTATCACAGATAAAAGCACATATATATGTTTCTGTAACTACACCCTCAGAGAGAACAGATAAGAGAAGAATTCTCTCCACATCACAGCTTACATTACCCATCTTCTTAGGCAGCAAACAGCATATGTTTTACTGCTGTGGAAAGGCTGTACTTGGGAGGAAAATATGATTAAAATAATTGATGAATAAATATTAAAAAACTGTGATAATTGAAAGTTTATTGTGGGGGGTGGGGAAGGGAGGACTGACGCACCACATTCAGAAAGTTAGAAAATAAAGAGCACATCTTTCAGTGTTACCAGATAAGATGCAATAGTCCTAGTTAAATCAACTTTCAAATGAACAATGAATAATTTTTAGTATAAGTACATTCAAAATTTTGCACATTTTATGTCCCATATGACATTTGGGACATCCGTATATGAAAATATCATGAGTTGTTTATCTGAAGTTCATATTTAAATTGGACACCCCCCCACACACAATTTCTTTATTTACTTTGCAAAATCTGGCAACTATAGTTTTCTGCTGCTGTTATTAAAGTTTTTAACCAATGCTCCCAGTGTTCCAGGTGAAAGAAAAGCTGTCAACAGGCAAATCTGTTTTGGAAGAATATGATTTCTAGTGCATCCAAAGCCAGTAAGGATTCTGAACATTTATCTAACTGATGCAGTCAGTATGGATAATTTAGGAAATATATCTCCCCCTTCCCTGTTTTGGATTCTGGTTTGGAACTACCTGGATAATTGTTTCACTTTGGCTAATATAAGCTTAGCTTTTTCCCCCCATTTATCAATTTGGTTTATTTTTTCAGACTGGGATCTATCTGCACTCATAAAATAGAAGACAGGCTTTAAACACGCCACAAGTACACATTTGTATTCTTATGGTGAGATCGGCATTCAACTGGAAGGTTAAATGGAGTTCAGATAATTTCTTTTTTTATTCTTTGCTCTGGCTTTTGTCTCATGTCTTTCAGCAAAAGTGAATAAAGATGTCTCTATTTTATACCAAAAGATTCAATTACTTTTCAAATGCTGGGTAAACATCTGCAGATGAACGATCTTCACCGACGTATTTTGATTCTACACAAACTTATGTGACACTTTTGTTTTCTCTCTCCAAGAGCAGAGGATAGATGCAAGCCTGCTTTTCTGAGTCGGAGCTTCCACTGCCACTAGCACTGAACTTTTGGCAGGCAGCCAACCAATCTCTGTAGCCCAATGAAACTCTGATTCCATCTGCTCCAGCAGTGCAATATATTCCACTTCAGGTCAAAAGCGGGGAGCCAGCAGTATTAACATTACACTAATCTGTAAAGACATTTTCACTGGGCTAGATAGGCTAATGTTACACAGGCTTTCAAAGCTTCAAGGGTAAGGAGCAACAGTAATTGTCAGGGGACCTACAGTAGGCAGTGGATTCTTGCCGAGAATATTCCAAGATAGGTTAGATGTATGGCTTTAAAGAATGAAGAAAGAAAGAAATCACCTTTTAAAAGAGACAAGTCATTTGCTATCTTGTTAAGCAGGTATTTCCAACACAGTCTTGGATCATATATTTAGCAATTATAAGCTCTGCCATATTTTTTTCCTGTTTACTCCTGTGTCCCTAAAACTTAAGCACACATATGCACACACAGACATACAGCCTCAAAGCCAACTAAATAATTGATGAAAACTACACTCTCCACTAAAAATCCTAGCCAGAAATAGATTGCTTAGTATAACCTTGGTCTTATAAAATCAGAACTATTCCCAAGCTCTTAAAAAAGATTTGTTAAATAAAAGGAGCATCTGGCAAGCCCTTCCCCCATCCTCTCCTCCCTCTTTCCCTGCTAGCCCTTTGCTTTTTGTGTTGTTTGTAGAAAACATGCTCAGTTTGGGGATACACAGCTCTACAATCAATTGCTCTTTAAACATAACCTACCATGGACTTTATTATATAGGCCCTCTATGGAAAACACACTGAAGAAAAATACTCTGAAAGCAGATTAATGTATACAATGGAAATTTAATACCAGTAACGAAAAGGGTCTTTTTCATTTCCCCTAGTTCTTTGGTTTGGGGGAGGGGGAAGGTAGTTTAAGATTCATGCCTTTAGGCACATCAGAAACCATTAAGAACTACATTTCAGGAAATTGTAATGTATAAAAATTCAATTTAGACTGCTTGATTTTCTTCCAGCAGAAGAGGAAAAATGTTTGACTAGAAAAGAACTACTTGAAAATCCCTACAATTAGGAGGTATACAACTATGTTTTTGCTATAATTTGGGGTTATGCACAATTGATGTGAAAAATTGCTTTTGTGCCAGATTAATAGATTTCCCACTAGATGAAAATATGTCATCGCCACCATTTAAGAAGTAACAAAACCTATACATAATTTCAATTTTCTTTCCTTATAAAATGAGTGAAAACCTGGGGTTATATATTTTAAGGTTTTCACTTATCTTCTTAAAACCTAATGTAAAAACTGTTTGAAAATTAGTAAAAACCATTGGGCTTTTCAATCTTAGATCATAATATAGAAAATTTGGCGAGCATTTTTATTGTACAGATTTAACACTTATTGACTCTTTATATTCTTTGTCATAAAAATTGGGTCATAAAAGGAACTAAACTTGCATAGAATTAAAGACCCCCCCATCCTTTTCTAAATTCATGCAGGGCACAGATTGATGAATATGCATGAGTCTTCATGCATTGATATACATATGATTTCTCATCTACAAAGACCGGTTTGGAAGACTTGTTATCTGACCAGAAAAGCCTGTAGTAAGTTGAGATAAAGGAGACTGACTCCAATCCCCTCAGCCTTTGCAATTGCTTTATATTCTAATCACTGCGCTAAGCATCTGTCCCCGGCAGGCCGCTTGTTCAATCTAGCAGATAACGAAGGCAGCCTGGTGGTGGCTGCCCAGCCCTTCCCCACTCTCGCACGCGAGGAGCTAGTGTTCCAGTCCTCTGATTGCACAGGCAGCGGTAACCCGCTCTCAGAGCTGTAATTGCCTCCGTTATGAAACATCTTCACCTGTTAGCCAAAGCTAAGTTGAATCACAGCAGAAATTATTAACAGTGGCTGTTTTCAAGCCAGCTTAATTTGAGCTGATGCTGCTGTTCACTTAACACAGATGAATAGGTGTGCAGGATGAGAGTCTAAGCGGAGATGACACCCCAATGAATATTTGCTTGCAGTCCTGCTGCGGGGAGCTGGCTCGCACAACAACAGACAATTGTTACAAAGCTAAGAGGGGGCTGGGGCGTTGGACAGGACTGGTTCTTCGGCAGGCACCTCTGTGCTCGTGAGAACTTCTGACTAATGGTTGCTTTTGACAGCTAAATCATTTTTTCAATTAGTTTCCACAAATGTTGGCAAACACAAACTGGTTTTGGGGGAGGGGCGCACAATGGTGAGAGAAACACTACTCTCCTTCAAACATGGCCAGAAACACTCTTTTTTTCAGAGAGCTGAACAGGCATTAAAATTTAATGGTCTGCTTTCATTTTCTCTGCAGTGTGCTTCAAGATGATTATAAATTACAGCATTCTGCTTACTTTTGATGGAATAAGTCATGTATCAGCATTTGATTTAGAAGCAATGTGTGCTTGACATATGAAACACATCTTGCAGATGTGATTTATCACAGAGCCCTTTTTTTTTTTTGTTTCAGGAAAAAAATAGCTGCACAGGAGGGTCACCATTGTGACAGTGTTAGCCATCCCCATAGTGGGGGTATGGTTGTGGTTTCAAAGAGTTGAATCTTAAAAGTCTGAACAACCTGAACATATCTTTATTTTTCCAACTGAAGAATCCTTTTGTTTGTCCTCCAAAGCTCAACATTGTTTCCAAAGATCTGCCCCGATTTTTTTTTTAACTTTGCTGGGAAACTTTGCAAGGCGTAACTAACTATGGGAATCATTTCCCAAAGTTGGTTGGGTGTCACAGAGCAAGACATCCCCCTGCAATCCCAGGGCAATTTGGGAAGAAGCTGCTGGTTTGTAGGGTCTCTGATGCAACATGACTGGCCTGGGAGAACAGTTGAGAGCAGATGGGGGATTTGTCATTTGGATGAGTATGGGACTAGAGGGATATTCCATAAAAGTAATGCCTGATTCTGCTGTCAACTGGTATATATCCTTGCCTCTGAGGTTATATCTGCTGGTGAACTGACCTGCAACATAGCCAATCCATTCTTTTCAGCATCTCTCTACCAAAAGCTCTGATGACTATAGCCAAAATTGTTGTGTGAAGACGCATACCGATCTTTACATGGTTTAACCAAACAATCAGTTGGGCTAAATTTTATTTAATCGTCTGACTCATGTTTATAACAAAGCTGCAGCAATCCTACCTATTATTTCAAAATCAAACTTAGTGGTACAGGATATACATTGGAAATACATTACCCTTCTTCATCTGCTACTCCATCCTTATAAAACCAAATTTATGTGTGTTGCCTCACCTCCTCTGTGTAGCTTTATCAGCACCTCTAGTTAGTTGCTAATGGCCTCTTCCAGTACTTGTGACAAGCTGTACTTATCTGTGGTCTTTGTTCCTCCCCTAGTTATCCTCTAGGGTTTAACTCTTAAATCATATTCCTCTTCTCGGCTCCCTAGTATATAGCTTGACACAAAATAGATCCTCAATAACATTTTTGGATGAACTAATGTTGAATGAATGAATGTATGTATGAATGAATGAATGAGTGTATAAATGCATAAATATTTCAGACCAAAGGAAGTTGTGAGTGTGTAGAGCTGAACTGGTAATAGTCCCTAAGGGCATATCTGTTTCTTCTTTTTACACGGAAAATGAAACCTCAGTTTTTAGCTGAGCACATGGCTTCCTGGAATTAAGACTTTATTTCCTAGCCTGGCAGCTACCTATGACTACTTCCTAGATTTGGTCAATGGCATGTAGGTATAAACAGTATGGTAAAGCAGCATTCTTAGCGAGAAAGCAGAAGCTGTAATGGATGAGGCCTTGGCTGTCATTTTGTCTTTTAGAGTGCTCTTGAGATTGAACATCCCGTACAGCAGAGCAACAAGGTAGAAGGAATTGGGGACTCTGATACCACAGAGAGTATACTGGCCCTGGTCTAGTTACTTCCAGGTTTCTTGAATGTGAGAAAGGAAAAACAAAAGCAAAAACCCGACCTCATACAATGTGTGAATTGAAATTCTTAGTATGTATGAGGTAATTGTCCAACATAGACTCCCCACCCCCCGCCCCCTGTATCCCCATACCTGGCTTTTTTCTGCCCCTTCCCTTAGGGAGCAGGCTCCGGCCAAGGCTGGTATCTGCAGGATATGCATACCTGAGTAATGAGTAAGCGAGATGCTGGTGACAGAGCAGAGCAGAGAACAATGTGGGCGGCACCCTGACTCACTGTAATTGTGAACACCGAACAGCAATTGGAATCATTAACTTGCTTGATGATAAAACTGCTTGCTGTACTGTTATGAGGTACAGATTCTTTCTTCACCGACCGGCTGCCATCGTGCCAATGTCTTTCCCTACTGGACCTCTGGGTGACTTCTTTGGAATATGTAAAAAGCCTTACGTGCAGGCCCTCTCAGGTATGGCGTTGCCGCATTACACTATGATTTACTAGTGGAACCAGTTACATAATTTGTAAAGTTTGGTTCAAAATGAAAATGAGTCCTTTGTTTAAAAATTATTAAAAAATTCCAAGACAGCAAGAGAAGAAATTACAGCAAGTGCAATGCCTTATTCAGCACATAAGCTGGTGTGATGGAGCTGATCCTGTTTATAAGGCCTAATACTATTGGACTCTTGCTAAAACTTCTCTAAACTCACTTCATACCAATCCTGTCATCGCTTACTAAACTTTAGCCACAGAGGCCTTCTTCCTGTGTTCTGGACATACTAAACTCTTTCCTGCCTCAGGGCATTTGTACTTGGTTTTTGCAAGCTAAGAACACTTGGTGGCAGGTAATTGCAGTCCTCATGATTCTTGTGCTGGCTTCTTCTCCATCTTGATCAACAAGTCAATGTTATCTCTTTAGAAAAGTCAACAAGTCAACATTACCTCTTTAGAAAAGCGCTTTTTAGCATTTCTTCACCCCAGTATCATAGTGGCTTCTTATTTCTTCTGGAGCACACCTATGCTGATTCTTAAAGTGTCTGCTTTTTACAATTACCATCCTTGCCTGATAAGAAAGTAAGCTTCCTGATGGCAGGTGCTCTTTTTGCTTTATTCACTGATATATTATTCATACAACACATTGTTGGCTTGGTACGCTGTCCGGGGCTTACTGAATATTTGACACATGGTAAATGAAGACAACTTCAAGCATGTGGGCATTTGACCTGAATCATTTGGGCTCAAGAATAGATTTCTTGACTTTTTAAAAGCATTTTGCCCGATTTTACCAATGTATCTTATAATCACTTGATTCTCTATGTTTGGTTATATGGAAGTGGCCATGCAAAGGTAAAGCTTATTTGTGTATCTACTTCCCAGGCTTGTCAGATGTGTGAAATAGGGGATATTTTCTCTCTGATAGACTTCTGTTTATATTGTAATACACACATACACACACACACACACACACTCTGAGAATCAAAACTACTGACTCCCTTCTCCTATACCTCACTGTCTACATCAACATGACTACATTTCGCATTCCTTATCTTCATTAGCATTACCCTGCTATTCCAGGAGAGTCTTGCCAGGTAAATAACATGATTACTGGAACTTCCTAAAATACTCACTATCACTACTTTAATAGAAAACATCAACCGAAAGCATCTCCCCTATAGGTTCTTTGATTCTCTTGTTGGATTTCTATGCCACTAATCCTAAACTGCTATACTCCAATCCTTATCCAACACTAATCAAGTCACTATGTTAGAACAACCATCAAACTTTCAATTCTCAATAAATTCTGGCATTGCCTTCTTTTCTCTAAAGGGATACTGAAAGTAAGGTATTGTTCTCCATTGCTATGATGAGCAATAAACTCAAATTCATTTTTTCAACATGTTGTGTTGCTGATATTTGGGGAGCCAGCGTTCAACATTTTTTTTTTTTTTGAGTTGGAGTCTCACTCTGTCGCCCAGACTGGAGTGCAATGGCACGCTCCCAACCACCGCAGCCTCGACCTGCTGGGCTCCAGCGATCCTTCCGCCTCAGCCTTTCAAGTAGCTGGAACTACATGCGCATGCTACCGTGCCTGGCTAATTTTTGTTTTATTGTAGAGACGAGGTCTTGCCAAGTTGCCCGGGTGGGTCTCGAACCTGTGGACTCCGGCAATCCACTCGCCTCAGCCTCCCAAAGTGCTGGGATTACAGGCTAAGCCACCGAGCCCAGCCCTATTCAACAATTTTAATGCAGTTTTTTTTCTAATAAAAAAATGTGTGAGCTTGTCAACTTGATTATCCAGAATGATCAGTTACAATATATTAAGAAAAACAAAACAAAACAAAAACATTATCTCTTAAGAGAAGTGCTTCAGTTTACAGACACACACAGGTCAAAGGTTTTCATAAATAGTGATGCATAATGATACCCATGTAAATCAGAAAGTATACAAAACATATTTCTATGCTAGCACTGTCCAGTATGGTAGCCATTAGACATATGTAGCTGTTGAGCACTTGCTATGAAAGTAGTCCAAATTGAGATGTGCTGTTAAGTGTGAGATACACCCCAGATTCAATGACATGGTATGAGAAAAGAAAGTAAAATACAGAAGTAAAAATTTTTATGTTGATTATATGTTAAGATATAAAATATTTGATTAGAATACAGGGGGGAACAAAAATCCCAGAATTTATTAATAAAAAATTGTGTATTACATGTTTAAACTGCAGTCACCTTCAAAGTATTCTTGATTTGATGCAATGCACCTATCAAGATGCTTTTTCCACTGCTCTAAACAGTTTTTGGCTTGTCAGTTTTGATGCCTTTTAGTGCTTCTGCCGTTTTTTGTTTCACTTCTGACACATGGGCAAAATGCTTCCCTTTGAGAACTTTTTTCATTCACTAAAAGAAAAAAAAGTTGCTTAGGGTGAGATCAGGTGAATAGGGAGGGTTGGTTATGGGGGTGGTGATCATGCCATTTTGGGTCAAAAACTACTGAACACTTAGCATGGTGTGGGCAGGTTCATGTAAATCGTCCATCATGAAATGGGCAAATGCGTTTAAGGAATCTAAAAAAAAAAAAAAAAAAAATCAACAACTCACTGAAGCCAGACACAGTCTCTCACAACACCACCAGCTGGTACACTGATGCTGATGGGTTCCTAGAACACTTACCTATTGGGATAAGCCTGTATTACAAGGGGCCTGTACTCCAAAAGATAATTCTGGTGTTTTATTGGGTCCCCTCTTATGTAGTATTTTAGTTATAACTTTGGATATAATATATATGGATTAAGCATAATATATATAACATATATTATTAAAGTTAATTTTTACCCATTTCTTTGCACTTTAAAAATATGCCTTCTTAAAATTTTTAAATAACCTACATGGCTTGCATTATGTTTCTATTGAACAACATTACTCTTTCTAGTTAAAAAAGACAAAAAAAGAAACAAAAATAAAAACCTAAGACCTTGGCAAACTGCACTGTCAGTAGAGAGGCCATGATATGTATATTTTTCTCTTGTAATGTCATATTACTCTAACATTAGTTATGTATTTAAAGATACTAACATAACCATAGACAATATTTCAACATGTAAAATATTCTTGGTAAGTAGGTGTTTTTAGTCTACTTGAAAATATTATAGGGAATTACCCTTAAGAGTTGAGAAGTAGTTACAAGTCATTTTGCTTATGAACTAACTTTTGGAGAAAATTCTTCCACAGTCAGGAAAAAAAATTTTTATAAACAGGGAAACCAAGGAGGCTCAAGTGCTAATCTGTATTTGTGGTAAATGGCCAGACAGATCAGAGACTGCAAAGTGTAATTCAATTGTAGTAAGAGGCAGATGTAATCTGTAATTTTTCTCCTAACTTGGCTCTTTTTCTGGAGAATAACGATGACTGATGCCCACACTGTGTACTGTAGAGAAAATGTGGACATCCATTCCCCTTCTGTCCTCTTGTTTGCTTAGCAATACCATAAACCTGTTGTATTAGAATATTAGGGGTGGCGTACCATTTCTTCTTGAAAGACACTTTTAATGAGAATAAGACAGAAATGAGATAATCTCAGTCCATTACCTAAAGCTAAAAGCAGAAATAAGGCAAGGGTTGGGACAAAGCTTCCTGACCTGAGTTGAAAGAAGAAAGAGAGGTGTGTTAGCACAAGAAGTGAATAAATACAAAGTCCGAGTGCTCTGGGAGGAGGCAACTTAACTCTTTACCTTCTAGGACAGGAAAACTCCACTTCATGGCCATTGACTCCTCTGAAATCCCAAGAATAAATCCAGATAGCCTTCTGGTTAGGTGACCGAAATGCTTGTTTTCAATGCAATGTGTGAGTTGTGCCCTTGACATCCTTTGATCTCTGAAGTTGTTTACATGTTTGACAGAAGTTTCTAAGGTTTGAGTTCTCATTACACTGATAATACACTGCAATTTCAAAAGCATGTCTTTATAAGCTCCTCTGTACAATTTTCCTCATATTTTAAGCAGAGAAATAGAAAATGTTTTGGGGCAATAAGACATATAGCTCTAGCTGGGCTTGGTGGCTCAGCCTGTAATCCCGCGCTTTGGGAGGCTGAGGTGAGTGGATTGCCCGGACCCGCCTGGGCAACTTGGCGAGACCTCATCTCTCTACAACACATCAAAAAATTAGCCGGGCGTGGTAGCGCACACCTGTAGTTCCAGCTACTTGGAAGGCTGAGGCGGAAGGGTCGCCGGAGTCCAGCAGGTCGAGGCTGCAGTGGCTGGGAGCAGCCACTGCACTCCAGTCTGGGTGACAGAGTGAGACTCCAACTCAAAAAAAAAAAAAAAAAAGATATATAGCTCTGAACTTTGACTCTTCAATGCCACTATTTTGGACCCATAGTAACTTTTTCCTTGATTAAATATGCTGTGTGGATTTTCTATGGTCCCTCTGGGTCACAGAATTGCTGCTTATATTCTCACACGGTTTTCTTGACATTGGGAATCAAGAACAAAAATGCGTTGGTGTCTTATAAGAAAATGAATTTTCCCATTAAAAAAAATAACTTTTATTGTGGAGATGTGGGGTACAAGTCAGGATTAGATGCATATGCATAAGAAAACTATGTACAAGTGAAGTTTGGATCTCCAATTGGTCTTCACTCCCCCTGGTTAGGACCAGATGCACTCTGTGTTGTTATGTGCCCCCCTTTCTCTGGGAGTGTTCCACAACTTCCAATTCCTCCCTTGTGCTATTGTGATTAATGTTCAGATCCCACTTATAAGTGAGATCATGTGGTATTCAGTCCTTTGTTTCTATGATAGATCACTAAGTATGATTGTTTCCAGTTCCATTCAGTTTGCTGCAGAGCCCATGATCCTCTTCTTCCTTATGGCTGTGTAACATTCCATCATGTGAATGTTCCATATTTTCTTTATCCAGTTCACTTTTAAAAATTATTTTTATTTTTATTTGAAAGAGGTGGGGTACAATTCAGGGTTAAGTATACAAATGGTCACAGTACAGGTAAAGTTTGGGCCTCACTTTGGTCCCCACTTCACCTGGTTTGAGATCAGATACCCTTATTAATGAAGTGTCTCCCCCCTTTCCCCTGGCAGTTTCCCACTACTGCCAATCCCTTTCTTATAGTGTTACGATAAATGTTCAGGGTGCGCTTATGAGTGAGAACATGTGATACTCAGTTCTTTGTTTCTGTGATAGATCACTGAGTATTATAGACTCTAAGTCTATTTAAGTTGCTGTGAAGTTCATAATTTTGTCCTTCTTTATGGCTGCATAATATTCCATTGTGTATATATACCACATATTTTTATCCGGTTCACTTTTGATGGCAGCACATTTGGTTCCACATTTTTGCTATTGTAAATAACACTGCAATAAACATGCCTGTGCAGGTATCTTTTTCATAGAGTGATTTGAGTTCCTCCTGGTATATTCCCAGAATGGGGATTGCTGGGTCATAGGGAAGGTTGATTTTTAGGTCTCTTAGGAATTGCCACACTGTTTTCTACAGAGGATGTACTAGTTTACAATCCCAACAACAGTGTAGAAGTATTCCCTTTTCACCTTATCCTCTCTAGCATCGTTGTTTTTTTTTGTTGTTATTGATGATGGCCATCCTGACTGGAGTTAGGTGGCTCCCATTTTTCTTTTTCCAAGGAAGAAGAAACATAGAGAATTGTTTAGAAAATCTTGTTCTTTTGCATTTTCTTGGTGACTTAACCATTTAGCCCAGAAAGTTGGGAGAAAGCTGGAATACAAATAAAACCTGAAATAGCGATCACTTAAATACCATGAGATGAATCTCTGGAGGTGGCCCCTGTCATAAAAGATAGATAACTGTTACTTCCTAATTCTGATTGTTTTGCTGAAAAGACCTATTATGTAGAGTCACCGTGGAGCCACACTTTTGATATGCATCTCCTTCTCAAGTAATCAGGCTTCTGGAACATAAGAATTATGTGTGAAGCAGAGGTGCCTGGGTTTATTTCAAAGGAGGAGAAAGTAAGACTAAGGTGATGGGCCAAATCCAAACAGCTATTTTTATTGAAACATGAATTAAAAACTAGCATTGTAACTGGTGGTGGAATTCAGAAATTCTTGTTCGCGACTGTCTGCTTAATCCCTCGTCTAGATTACTATTTTGTTTTTGTTTTTGTTTTTTTTTGAGTTGGAGTCTCACTCCTTTGCCCAGGCTGGGGTGCAGTGGCACGTACGCTCATGGCCACCCCAGTGCCGACCTGCTGGGCTCCAGTGATCCTTCCGCTTCAGCCATCCGAGTAGCCGGAACTACAGACGAGCGCGACCATGCCCGGCTATTTTTTATTTTATTGTAGAGACAAGGTCTGGCCAAAGTTGCCCAGGCTGGTCTTGAACCCACGGGCTCAGGCAATCCACTCACCTCGGCCTCTCAAAGTGCTGGGATTACAGGCTGAGCCACGGAGCCAGCCTATTTTGGTGTTTTCTTTAGAAGAAATTAAAAACATGTATTTCAATTTATGCTGCATGTATACTTTACCTCTGTGTCCTTGACTTGCTTGAGATTTCAAGGAAGAGAGATCTCTTGATGATGCAGGGGAAAATGCCATTCAACCTCTAAATATAAATCCCATATATTATTAATTTTAAAAAAATTTAAATTGATTTTTAAACTTAGGCTTTATCTGTAAAAAATAAATTAATTGCAAGAGATAGAAAACTAGACCAATATGGGTGTAAGTACAAAAGAAATGTGTTGGTTTGAGTAACTGAAAATCTCTGTCCATCTTAGCAGGTGAGGTCTGATAAAGTAGCTCAGAATTTGTCACTGTGAACTTTCTATGGTCCCTCTAGATCACAGAATTGCTGCTTACATTCTCACACCACTATTGTCATCTTAGGATGAAAATACCTAGGAAAAATATCTTAGAATGGCTCCTTGAAAAACTAGTCTGTCCCAGTGTTATGGGCTGATTGTGTCCCCCTAAAGTTCATATGCTGAAGTCTTAGCACTTCAGAATGATCATATTTGGAGAGAGGTAATTAAGTTAAAATGAAGTCACTAGGAAGGAACCTAATTCAATATGATTGGTGTTCCTTTAAGAAGAGGATTTTACATCATACGAAGTTAACATTACACTGATACCCAAATCGGGTAAAGAGTCAAAAAAAAAAAAAAAAAAAAAGAGAGCTACTGATCAATATCCCTTATGAACATAGATGCAAAAATCCTCAACAAGATTCTAGCAAATCAGATCCAAAAACACATCTCAAAAATCATCCAACCATGACCAAGTAGGTTTCATCCCCAGGATGCAGGTCTGGTTCAATATTTGCAAGACCGTAAGTGTAATTAAATACATCAACAGATGAAAAAACAAGCATCACATGATTATATCATTATATGCAGAAAAGGCTTTTGATAAAATCCAGCATCCCTTTTGATAAAAACCCTCAAACACCTAGGTATAGAAGGAGCATACCTCAAAATAGTAAGTGCCATCTACGATAAACCCACAGCTAACATACGGCTAAATGGACACAAACTGGAAACATTTCCCCTGAAAACTATAACAAGACAAGCCATCCACTCTCATCCCTCTTATTCAACATTGTGTTGGAAGTCCTAGCAAGGGCAATTAGACAAGAGAAGGAAATCAGTGTATCCAAATAGGAAAAGAGGAAGTCAAATTATCCCTCTTTGCTGACAATATGATCCTATACCTCAAAAATCCAAAATAATCTGTCAAAAACCTGCTTGCACTGATAAAGGACTTTGTCCAAAAGACAGTGGCATTCTTAGACAGCAACAACAAGCAGGCAGAGAACCAAATAAAAAGCACAATCCCATTCACAAAAGCCACAAAAAAAAGAAATACCTCAGCATCTTCCTAACCAGAGAAGTGAAAGACCTTTACAATGAGAACTATAAAACACTGCTCAAAGAAATCTAAGAAGACACAGACAAATGGAAAAATATTCCATGATCATGGATTGGAAGAATCAACATTGTTAAGATGTCCATCCTACCAAAGGTAATCTACAGATTCAATGCAATACCCATTAAATTACCAACATTCATCATTCTTCTCAGACCTGGAAACGACAATACAGAAATTCATATGGAAACATAAACAACCACGAATAGCCAAAACAATCCTTGGAAAAGAAACAAAGCAGGAGGTATCACACTTCCAGACTTCAAGCTTTACTATAAGACTACTGTAATCAACAGTCTAGTATTGGTACAAGAACAGGCGTATAGACCAATGGAACAGGATAGAGATTCTGGAAGTAAAGCCTCAATTTCTCAACCAACTCCTCTTTGAAAAAGCCTCCAACAACAACCCCTGGGGAAAGGAGAACCTATTCAGTAAATGGTGCTGGGAAAACTGGCTGATCACATGCAGAAGTTTAAAACAGGACCCCTACCTCTCCCATACATAAAAATCTACTCTAAATGGATCAAAGACCTAAATGTAAACCCTCAAACTATAAGAATCTTAGAAAATGCAGGAGACACCCTTATGGAAATTGGAACTGGCAACCAATTCCTGATCAGAACCCTAAGTGCCCATACCATAAGAAATAAGATAGACAAGTGGGACCTCATCAAACTAATGAGCTTCTGCAAAGCAAAAGATAACCATCAACAGAGCAGAGAGACAGCTCATAGAATGGGAAAAACTACTTGCCAACTGTATATCTAATAAAGACCTAACATCTAGGATCTGCAAGGAACTCAAATGAGCCAAAAAGAATAAAAACAAGCAGCCCCATTAAAAAGTGGGCAAAAGACGTGAATAGACACTTCTCAAAAGAAGACGTACAGGCAGCCAACAGAGTGTGGAAAAGTGCTCAGCCTCACTCATCATCAGAGAAATGCAAATCAAAATCACAAGGAGTTACCACCTAACCCCAGTAAGAATGGCCATCATTAATAAAACAAACAACAACAGATGCTGGCAAGGATGTGGAGAAAAAGGAACGCTTCTACACTGGTGGTGGGAATGCAGACTAGTACAACCTTTTTGGAAGACAGTGTGGCGATTTCTGAAAGAACTAGAAATTGTCCTTCCATATGACCCAGCAATCTCCCTATTGAGCATATACCCGGAGGAACTCAAATCATTCTACAAAAAAGATACCTGCACACGCATGTTTGTTGCAACTCTATTCACAATAGCAGAAATATGGAACCAACCATGCTGCCCATTGAAGCTGGACTGGATAAAGAAAATGTGGTACATATACACAATGGAATATTATGCAGCCATAAAGAAGGACGAACATATGGACTTTGCAGCAACTTGGATGAATTTAAAATTGATCATACTGTGATCTATCATAGAAACAAAGAGCAGAGTACCGTATGACCTCACTCATAAGCTGACCTTGAACAATTATCATAATACTATAAGAAAGGGCTTGGCAGTAGTCAGAAACTGCCAAGGGAGGGGTGGGGTGGGAATGGCAGTTGAGAGAAACTGCCAGGGGAGGAGGGGGCACACCTCATCAACAAGGGTACCTACATAACGAACATTTGTATACCTAACCCTGAGTTGTACCCCACATCTTTAAAATAAAAAAAAAGAAAAGAATTTTAGGACACAGAACCACACAGAAGGAAGACTATGTGAAGACACAGAGAAAATGGTCATCTACAAGCCAAGGACAGAGGCTTCAAACACACACACACACACACACACACACACACACACACACACACACACAAAACAAAAAACAAAACCAAAAAAAAATCCTTGATCTCAGACTTCCAGCCTCCAGAACTGTGAGAGAACAAATTTCTGTTGTTTAAGCCAGACTAGGAAACAAATACATCCTGAAATTCCTAGCAAAAACTCCAAGGGTCACTTGGATTGGACTTGTGTAGGCTACCCTTAGCACTATGACCAACATTACTGAATAACTGATTAGCTGCTTTGAGTCACTCTAGGCTTGCCCTGTTATCTGGAGAGGGGAGAAGGGGTTTGTCTCCACTCAAATCGCAGGGCTGAGACTCAGGGAGAGGGCTCTCTTAAAGCAAATCTATGGGAATAGTTGTATCCTACAAGTATCTCAACCAAGAATGCGACTCCGGCATGGTGTTCTGTAAAAGTTCATGCAGATATGATGACCGTTAGGGAGAATTCTCCCGGGGTCACTGGAGGGCTTTGTGTAGTCTGCCAGCTAACTCCCTTGAGCAGAATTTTTGTTCTTAAAATTGGGAATTATTTTCTTTCTTTTTTTTTTTTGAATTGAAGACTCACTCTTGTCTCCCAGGCTGGAGTGTCATGGCACGCTCACGGCCACTGCAGCCTCAACCTGCTGGGCTTAGGCGATCCTTCTGCCTCAGCCTTCCAAGTAGCTGGAACAACAGACACACTCCACCAGAGCTGACTAGGTTTTTTTGTGATTTATTGTAGAGACAAGGTCTCACCAAGTTGCCCAGGCTGGTCTCGAACCCCTGTGCTCAGGCAATCCTCTTGCCTTGGCCTCCCAAAGTGTTGGTTTCTACAGGCTGAGCCACCATGCCTGGCTGGGAATTATTTTCTTTTTTTTTTTTTTTTGAGTTGGAGTCTCACTCTGTCGCCTAGACTGGAGTGCAGTGGCCGCTCCCGGCCACC
>CAUYQG010229019.1:0-22593 GCA_963574415.1 Tarsius wallacei | reverse complement strand
ATGATCCTCAGCCGGGCTCGGTGGCTCAGCCTGTAGTCCTAGCAGTTTGGGAGGCCAATGCGAGTGGATTGCCTGAGCCCATGGGTTCAAGACCAGCCTGGGCGAGACCTTGCCTCTACAATAAATCAAAAACTAGCTGGGCGTGGTAGAGCATGACTGTAGTTCTGGCTACTTGAAAGGCTGAGGCAGAGGGATCACTGGAGCCCAGCAGGTGTACACTGGGGTGGCCGTGAGCGTGCCACTGCAATACAGCCTAGGCAACAGAGTGAGACTCCAACTCAAAAAAAAAAAAAAGAAAGAAAAGAAAATATGAACCTCTACCTACTTCCACAAAAGGCTTTTTGCCCATCTGCTAATTTTTACTTTTCATCTTCTGCCACAATACATCTCAGAAGAAAGCCCTGCTAGCTGTTTAAATATATTGTTAAAATCTCCAGAATACCTAAGTCCTGCACATATTTATTATTATCATTATTATTTGAGTTGGAATCTCACTCTGTTGCCCAGGCTGAAGCGCAGTGGCACACTCACGGCCACCCCAGCATCAACCTGCTGGGCTCTAGCAATCCTTCTGCCTCAGCCTTCCAAGTAGCCAGAACTACAGGCACATGCTACCATACCCGGCTAATTTTTTTGATATATTGTAAATTTGCGGTCTCACCAAGTTGCCCAGGCTGATCTTGAACTCCTGGGCTCAGGAAATCCTGGCCTCAGCCTCCCAAAGTGCTGAGATTACAGACTGGAGCCACCGCACCTGGGCCATATTGACTTTTTAATCGGACAGACTTTCAATTTGTGTGTTGGGTTTTTCTTTCTGAAATTTTCGGGGTTTTTTTGGAAAGTTGGGAGTATAAGCCAGAAACTAACAAACAGCCATGCTCCATCCTGCACTGATACTTGTCACATGCTTTTCCCTCTGCTGGAAAGCTTTTCCCGCTTCCTCCTCTGATCCTCCAAGCCACCTTAACACCCCAATCATCTCTCTCAGTTGTTGACCCAGTCAAGTCCCCACTGCATGCTCTAGTGCCACCATGTTGCTCTCACTTGTCATACTTTCCTCAGTTATAACTTTGTATTTATTGAGTGATTATATGATAAGTATTTCCTCCACGAGACTAGAAAAAAGACCCTGGGTCTGTTTCTGCTTACCATCATATTCCCAGCATGACCTTGGGGGAGACTCTCCATAAATATTTGTCAAATTATTGAATGAGTGCATTGAGTTTGGCTTTCCTCAAAGTCAGGCTGATTTAGGGACAGTCCGTCATAAAACCTATCGCATAACAGAGCTCACTCTAGTTGAATGGTTCACCTATGTAATTCATAAAATATATAAAAACAGGGGAAAGAAAAACAAGTGATAGGAAGAAAAAGAGGAAGGTTGAACTAGAACACTAATTTTACAGGTTTGATTTTGTCAGTATTTAGAACATTTGGAATCCTAACATGGAAGGGGAATTTCTAGGTCACCCAGTCATACCTTGTGCAGGAATTCTTTTTACAGTGTCTCTGCGGAAGGGCATTTTAACTCATCCATACTCTATTTCCTCTGTCACAAGAACCAACTTGGAGGCAGCTTGCTCTTCCAGCTCAGTGTTTTCCACTGACTGCATGCTAGAATCACCTGGAGGATTTAAAAAATCAAGTCACCTTGGCCACACCGCAAGCCAATTAAATCAGAATCTCCAGAGCTGGGACAAAGGCATCACAGTTCTTTGCAGCTTCCAGATGATTCCAATGTACAGCCAGAGTTGTGAGCTGCCAGTATTTAAAAGGCCCTTCTTAGGCTAATTCATTACAAAGATTAGACCATGTCTTTGTACCCTCTGCACCAAGCAGAAGTATAGTGGGTATTAACTCTGGCACATAAATGTATATCTGGTTATTGTAAATTATGTCTGTTGGTACTAGTCCAACATTCTGAAGTGACAGAGACTGTTCACTCCAATACCAGTGACAGACTTTGCAAACACGCAGATGGTTCTCACATGTCCTCTTTGTCTAGTTTCCAGGACATGTCTTAGGTTCTTTTAATGACGTCTCTCAAGGCAAGGTTTCCAGATCTCTCTGTAGCCTACAACTTCCCTTTCAGCTGCATCTTAATTTTAAATACCCTTTTTCTCATTAATTAGATAACTTCAAGTTAAGTATAAAATATGACAAATGGACTTAAATTTGGAGAAAGGTGATGGGGGACCCAAAAAATGGAATTTGTTTATTAAAAATTGTGTACTTATTCTTATGTATTTAAGCTCGGGAAAACAAAAAAAAAGTCACTTTGGGTAAGATGGGGTGAATAGCGAGGGTGAGACATGGGGGTCATGCTGTTTTGGTCAATAACTGCTGAACATTCAGTGCAGTGTGGTCAGGTGCACTCGAAAATCACCCATCATGAAATGGGCAAATACTTTGAAAGAATCTCCAAAAAATTTTTACTGAAGCTGAATGCAGCCTCTCATAATACTAGCTGCTACACTGATGCCAGTGGGTTCATAGAACACTTACCTGGCAGGGAAAGCCTGTAGGGGCCCACCCTCCAAATGATAATTCTGTTTATTGTTGGGTTTCCTCTCATATATGTATATATGAGAAAACACAGTGCAGCATAAGGTAAAAAAAATAGTGAGGGCACTATGCTTATTCAGCCTTTGCCATGTTTAAAGGCTTGCATTCTTTTGTTTATTTTTTAAAAGTTTGTTTTGAAAATCAGTGTTGCATGTGGGTTTCTAATTATCTAGAAACATGTCAACTACAACATAAGCATATCAAGAGTTTACAATAATTTTGCAGTAAACAAGTTAATGTTTTCACCAAGAAAAAAAAACCACCACACCACACCCAAATACATATCATTCTGTTTTCAGGTTGCTCTAGATAGGACAGCAGGATTCTTGGCCTTTTCCACAAATAGCACTGCACAGCTATTGATGCTTGCTGCGTTGTGTTGGTCAATAACTGCCAGGGACTGGGTGGCAGAGCGGATGGGGCAGGTGGATCTGACAGGGATACATGGGCTTTGCTTCCTCAGGCAATAGATGAAGGTTACCTGCAAACAAACCATTCCATTCCCTCTCGCTTTATCTTTGCAGACCCATCCCTGACAGTCAGAGCTGACATCACTGGAAGATACTCAAATCGCCTCTATGCTTACGAGCCTTCAGACGCAGCGCTGTGTAAGTGTCACCTCAACTTGGATGTTGTCCAAGTGTTGAGCTTCTCTGTTGCTGTAGTGATAGCACTAGGAACCACATGGGTAAGATGAGAGACAGCCTGGCTTAGAAAGCCCTGATCATTTGACCCTACCTATAGCCTTGTGTCCTCAGGCAAATCACACTCTCTTTTCAGCCCAGGTTTGTTTGTTCTTTATCTCAATTGAAGATGAATTATTTAGATTAGGTATCTTTTTCTTATGACCACATTACCTGCTTTTCAGGTTTTCAGTTAGATACACTAACACTCCTATCACAGAATTGAGTGTAAGAGTTGTAATAATCTGCGTGCTTTAAATTTTTTCCAAATAACAAAGGTGAAATAACCTAGTCTGGCTTGAAGTTGAACTCAGGCTCAATTTAAAGATCAGTAGAAAAGATAATCCAAACAGTTGCTGAGATATTCTTTTACCTTCCGGGTGCTGAGAGAGAGAGAGAGAGCGGGCAAGCCCCCACAGATAAGGTACCTAAGTGGAAGGTTGTATGTACATAGCTGTGCCATCTGATTAGTCCTTTGGGAAGAAAATTGGGTTTTATCCTAGGAAACAATTCTTATTCATCAATAGCAGCTGCCTAGAACTGCACTGTTCAATATGTTCACCATTAGTCCCATACAGCTATTTAATTTTAAATTAAAATTAAAACTTTGGCTTTTCAGTCACACTAGCCACATTCCAAGTGCTCAATGCCCAAAAATGATATATTGTCATCATCACAGAAATTTCTATTGAACAACACGATATTGGAATGGAGATTGAGGCTGTGTCTGGGCAGCAGGAAAGATCATCATTGTTCATGAGCAATGTTTCCAGAGGCTGCTAGGGGACCTGGAGAAACACATTCCCAGAAGTATTGGCCATACTTGAGATAATACCATATATCCTAATAAGACTAAAGTCTTTAAAGGCAGAGATAGCCTACATGGGTAACATCATAGTGACTTGTAGAACAGGCATTTAATAAATATGTGTAGAGTGAATAAGGAGCTCAGTGCCTATCACGTGGACATCACGTTAGCTGTGTGACCTTGAGCAAGCTACTCAGCCTCCCTGTGCCTGTTTCATTATGTAAAAATAAAGTTCTCACTGAGTTTTTTGTGAGGATTGAAGGAACTCGTGTGTAAAGCACTTAGTTTGCTATTATTTATAATTTACTTCTAAAACAATTTGCAGTTGCTGCACACACCTACCAACAGATATTTCTTATAAACATGATTTAAAATTTACTTCTGGGCTGGGCTTGGTGGCTCAGCCTGTAATCCTAGCACTTTGGAAGGCCGAGGCGAGTGGATTGCCTGAGCCCACGAGTTCGAGACCCACCTGGGCAACTTGGTGAGCCCTTGTCTCTACAATAAATGAAAAATTAGCTAGGCACGGTAGTGTGCGCCTGAAGTCCTGGCTACTTGGAAGGCTGAGGCAGAAGGTTCACCAGAGCCCAGCAGGTCGATGCTGGGGTGGCAGTGAGTATGCCATGGCACTCCAGCCTGGGCGACAGAGTGAGACTCCAGCTCAATAATAATAATAATAATAATAATAATAATAATAATAAAATTTACTTCTGTGCTAGCCAAAATTATTTTCTGCTGACGGCGCTTATAAAGGGATTCTTTTGGAAGTGGGAGCTGTAGGTGGAAGATCTGAGGAGGAATCAACACTAGAGAACTGGATTGTCAGAAAAGCCATATTGACAGTAGGATTACCAACTATTCACCTTATGACTTAAAAACCCCCCATTAAACAATGAATGGAGTATCCAAATTGGGGGTCTATTATATCTAGTAACATAATTTCTGATGGTGCATTGACTTTCCTCATTTTATCCCCATTAGTGCTTGACAACATGAAGAAAGCTCTCAAGTTGCTGAAGACAGAATTGTAAAGAAAACAAATCTACAAGCCCTGCCCTCTGTGGTAGGCCTTGAGATTTGAAACCAGGAAAGATTCTAGAAGACTGGAGAATGCAGAAGCACTGGTGGTCATACTAACTAGGTTATGGTCTAATGTTACAACAGCTATTTTTTTTGAAATTTTGGTTTCAAGTATGTGTCTTTGAAAACACTAGTGTATACTACCATAGTGAGCCATGATTTTCTAAGAAATAAATCCTTTTGGAGGTGTTCTAACTGAAGTTTTGGATTTCTTTTCCCACTTAGTCTTTCATAGAAAAGTAATTTGGTCCATCTGCCAAAAAGGACTATTCGACACACATAAAATGCTCAAGGAAGGGACAAGGTGAAGCTAGTTCAAACGAGGAAGACTAGACAGTTATCATCTCACCGCAATCCAGGTTCTTACTGGGCGACTAAAAGGAGGCATGAGCTTAATCAATAGAATTACCAAACAGCATGTGCTTCAGCGTGAAATAATATTTAGAAGGGCATCCCAAGAAAATCAGGTCGCTACTTACTGACAAACCCTCCCCACCCTGGCCAGAAACTCTTATGCTCTCTTCAACTTAGTCATTCAATTTTAGTAAGGTTTTGCCCAACGTAATGCTCTCAGGGAAAGGCTCTGGCAGGTAACTTTCTCCTTCAGAAGATGAACTTAGAGGAAAGGTCAGCCTGTGGGCGTGTGCACCCCTGACACACCCTGAAGATACCCTGAGAATTGGCCTTGCAACATATTTGGTCTCTCAAGCTTCCAGAGTATTAAACTAGAATACATCCAGTTTGAATTGCTCCTAACTTCCTCGCCAACAAGTGATTGACTAAAAGAGCAAAGGGCAGTAACATCGTGTCAATAAGGTGGAGGCCAGAGGTCACTAATATTTGGGCAAAGTTGCGAGAGGGTGTGGCATCAGGAATCATTATGTCTGTATATTAGAACTGTGTATGAATTTCTTCACTACATATTTACTCTCACACCTATTATTATATGAAACTCCTTTATTACCCAGCTCCCTAGACTTCTCTGGTCCCTGGACCGTGGTGGTCTATATAATGCTTTGCATTTTGATTACTTGTTGCTTGGCTTGATATTTTGGGATAGATCCTTTTTTGAACAAGTCCTCTGGCATTATTAATTTTTCCAGGGTAGATAATATATATTCAATGTTTTTTTTAATCTCTCAAAGTGACATCACTAGTAGGTGTGAGCATATATTGTTGATTTAACGACATATACATCTTCAGCAAAAATACCACAGGGCCATCAGTTTCCTTCTCATAAGCAAGTAACCTACATGTGCTGCAAAAGGTAAAACTATTGCATGTAGAAAGCTCTCCGAGGATTAATGGCAGAAAAAAGAGGGGTTTCACTTCTCTAAACAAATATTTTGAATGACAACTTCTAAGTTCTATAGTGCAAGGAGAGGACACCAAAACACCTAGAATTATTTCTTGGAAGGTGCGTCCTTTGTGGTGCAGGCTTCCCTCCTAGGTTCTAGGAAACCATCAGCATCAGTGTACCAGCTAGCGTTGTTGTGAGAGTCCACATTGGGTTTCAGTTAATTTTTATTTTTATTTTTTTTGAAATTTCTTTAATGCCCTTCCCCATTTCATAATGGGTGATTTATAAGCGCACCTGCCCACAATGCGCTGAGTGTTCAGCAGTTTTTGTCCAAAAACAGCAGGACCCCCATGCCTCACCCTTCCTATTCACCTGATCTCACCACAGCGACTATGTTTCCCCAGATGAGAAAACTCCTCAAAGGGAAGCGTTTTACCGATGTGGAAGAGGTGAAACAAAAAAGACATCAAAACTGATGAATTTAAAAAAATTTTTGCACAGTGGAAAAAGCATCATAATAGGTGTAAACATGTAAGAAGAAATACACAATTTTTTAAATGAATAAATTCTGGGTTTTTTTGAGTCCCCCCCGCCCATAAAGCAAAATGATGTTCATTTTTTCATTAGACTGATGTGAAATCAGATTAAGTCCTTAAAATTTATTGAATGACAAAATATCTTGGGAACACATACAATTTTTAAAATAGAAACAAATCTTCAGGAAATCAAGTGTCAAAGTTGTCAGGAAAATGAGTCTTTAAAAAAGCATTAAAGAAACACAGAGCAAGAGCCATTGATTGACTTTCCCTTGTGTCTCCTCGAAGAAATTATCTATCCTAAGGGAATCATTCAAGAGAAGGAGTTCTGTGAGGACACCAATGGTAGCATTATTTAAACATACTCTCCCCCTAAAAAAAAAAAAAGCAAAAAAGGAACCTCCAAATATAATGGTTACACGGTATATTAACACAAAATGCACTTTCTCATCTATAAAAATAACAAACATAATGGAGAAACAGTAAAGGCCTAAGTGATTAAGGACTTAAGAACTTCCATGCTATAATTACAACTACTGAAAGTGTGCACAAAAAAGGTTAAAAGTTGAAGATAGAAACATGAAAATGGTAGTTTAAAGCTCATGGAAATAATCACACTGCCAGTTCTTTCTACCAAATCCACCTCATGTCATCGCACAACCTTTCATTCGTGTGTAAGTAAATTCCAAGTGAAAGCATATCTTGACTATTCCTCTGACTACAGAGAAGTAGAAGAGTACTGTAGGATTAGACAGTATTGTTTCAAACAGCCAAATAAAAATATTAGCAACATAGTGTGAATGTAAGAAAGAAAAAATTACACAAAGAATAACCATATAACCCAGTAATTCCACTTCTGCGTATATACTTAAAATGACTGAAAGCTGGAAACAGATATTTGCACACCCATGTGCGTAGCAACATTATTTACAACAGCTAGAAGATGGAAGCAACTCAAGTGTCCTTCAAAGGTACAAAGAGTAAACAAAATGTGATATTCTACTACTGTACAAAGGAGTATAACTCGGCCTTAAAAAAAGAAAGGAATCCTGGCATTTGAACATGGTTGAACCTTGAGGACAAGTACTGTAAGATTCCACTTATATGAGTATATAGTGGAGTTTTCATAGAGAAAGTGAAGTGGTGGTTGCCAGGGGTGATGGGGAGTTATTGTTTAGGGTGTGAAGTTTCAGTTTGGGAAGATTCAAATGTTCTGGAAATGGATGGTGATGATGGTTGACAACAATGTGAATGTACTTAATACTTTTAAGTGTACACTGACCTGTACTTACAAATGGTTAAAATGATACATTTTATGTATATATTTTACAATGAAATTTTTGTTCACTTTTATCGGAGATCCATCCATTTGGGTGAGAGGAATTAACTACAAAATATGATGCTAACATAAATCATCTGTAAAAGGTACACAGATGGTTAAAACATTTCCACCTGTTTTAGGGCTACAGTCTTCTCCAAATGATCATCTATGACTGTCTACCTCTGTTTTGTGTTGTTTTTTCTTACATTCAATAATGCTAAGGCGCTCCAGAGGACCTTCTATTGAGCAATCACTGGTAAGAACAGGAGCCGGGGAAGATCTGAAAAAGATCTCTAGGGCAAGAATAGAATGTTCTTCAATTCAAGGAGCTAAACGTCAGAGTCCAGGTCCAGTCATCTTCACTGATTAAAGGACACTTGTCAAGCGAAGACTTCAACTACCCGTGAAAAGCAGTATTCTAAACAGAAGCAAAAGTGATGTCACTGCTCCAGGGATATCAAAGTACATGCTTGGACGTATATTGGAACTCACAGGCAATTCCCGCAAGCTTTCATTTAAAAATGAATTCCAAGTCTATAATAGTGATCTATCACAGAAACAAAGAACTGAGTACCACATGTTCTCACTCATAAGTGGACCCTGAACAATTATCATAACACTATAAGAAAGGGATTGGCAGGAGCGGGACACTGACAGGGGAGGGAGGGAACACACCTCATCAATAAGGGTGAAGTGGGAACCAAAGTGAGGCCCAAACCTTACCTACACGATGACCAGTTGTATACCTAACCCTTAATTGTACCCCACAACTTTAAAAAAAAAAAAGAAAGAAAATGAATTCCAAAAGCTGGTTTTCCTAAGGAGAGTGATGAGAAGTGGCCTGGCACTTAAGTATTAAGGATATTAAATAGCAATTAAATGTCAGTGGTGGCCAGGCATGGTGGCTCACACCAGTAATCCTAGCACTTTGGAAGGTGGAGGCGAGAGAATTGCCTGAGCAATACACATCACAAAATTAAACGGGGGTGGTGGCACACACTTGTAGTTCCAGCTACCTGGAAGACTGAGGTGGAAGGATCACCTGAGTCCAGCAGATTGAGGCTGCGGTGGCCGTGAGAGTGTCACTGCACTCAAGCCTGGGTGATAGAGTGAGACTCCAACTCAAAAAATATAAACTAATAAATGTCAGTGGTGACATTTAAGAAAAACATCAACGGGACAAGCCCTGTTCCCTCTCCCCTGGCCCCACTACCATCTGCTTTCTCGTGGAAGGGATTGTTGCTCCCTTAAAATTATTTAGAATACATTCACCAACACATATTGTCATTTTCCTTGGCAAAGGGAGCACCTGGTGTAAAATTTGTTAGCCCCAAATGTACTAACCACATTTACGTCTATTAAGAACAAAAACTTTTAAAAACCCCCTCGCCCATCCAAAACATCCCCTCATTTTTTAAGAAATCCTGGAAAAGTTGGTTCTTGACTATATTGTCACCTCTAATGAAACGAACAATCCACATGCGAATAATCATGTAATCACAATACCCAAGTATTTTTCTCCTGTGAAATACTATGTAAAAATGTGATTCTACCTTTGTTAGCACCAGTTACAAAGTGAAAGTTTCGAGTATTTAGTGTATCTTCAAGAGAATGAATAAACTTCAACAGAGTTGAACAAACATTTAGAAAAACTGCAAGAGGAGGTTTTGGCTTAGGAGAACAAAGAACTAAATGCCACTTTTGGTTTCATTTCCTTTTCTGAAAGGTTTTATTCAGCAGCATATTACTTAAGCGGAACGTGCAAAACTGATTTTCACACCAAACACATTGTTGCTTGGATAACAGAGTATCTGACATTAATTTAAGCCACAATGAGCTCAGATTTTAGAAATTATAGCCAAATTTCTGTTCCTTTGTATTAGTATATTCTCTAGCTAAAATTTCACCTCTAGCATCAAGGCTGACTGGGCAAATGTTCTAAGAAATATCCTTCTACATGAAATGTGTAAACAGAATGAGATTTTTTTTTAATAGTTCCTTTTTAAAAAGAAATGTTAGCTGGGCTCAGTGGCTCAGCCTGTAATCCTGCGCCTTGGGAGGTTGAGGTGAGAGAGAGAGGCCAGAGCCCATGGGTTCGAGACTCACCTGGGTAACTTGGCAAGACCTCATCTCTACAATAAATCAAAAATTAGCTGGGTGTGGTAACGCACACCTGTAGTCCCAGCTACTTGGAAGGCTGAGGCAGAAGGATCGCCAGAGCCCAGCAGGTTGAGGCTGCGGTGGCCGGGAGCGGCCACTGCACTCCAGTCTGGACTACAGAGTGAGACTCCAACTCAAAAAAAAAAAAAAGAAATGCTAGGTTTTGCCAGGCATAGTGGCTCATACCTATAATCCCAGCACCTTGGAGGCCGGGGCAGGGGGATTACGTGAAGCCAGGTGTTCGAGACCAACCTGGGCAGCAAAGCAGGACCCTGTGTCTACAAAAAATAAAAATTAGCCAGGCATGGTGGTGTGTGCCTGTAGTCCAAGTTACGTGGGAGGCTGAGGCAAGAGGATCATAAATAAATGCTAGGTAAGAAAGGATGTCTAAGGTCTTGGGTTTGCCTTACAGACATTTGTTGTAATTTGAGGACAGACCCTGACCTCAAACTCACCCTCCTCTGACACTCGGTGTTTATGGCAGCATTTCTGTACAGATGGGTGGTGGCCCTCCATAATCCTGGGATCAGCCTGATCTCCATAGGCTCATAGCAGATTTGGGATTCAGGACAGACCTATTCAGAAGCTTTTCCAGTAGATATGCACCCAGACACAAAGATCACAGAAAGTGTCACAGAAGGGGTTGGTAATCTATCACCTTCAGATCCACCTGAGGGAACACAAAGCCCAGATTCACTGGACAGGCCTTCCCTTGGTCCTGGAAAAATGTATATTTCTTGAGTGGTTAATCATCATTACTGCCCACTCTTATAACCCTATAGTTTAGCAGTCCCAAAGAGTCCTTCTTTCCAGACCCTGACTTTCTTTTTCATTAACTCATTTTATTAAAATCTTAACATCTTTTTAGATAACTTTGAAACTTTGCCTTATTCAATATTTAGATACGTATAATAGTTTCTCTTAGCCATAATAATTTAAAGCCCTAATTAAATGAGATCAATTTTATGAAACTTGAGCATTTTGCCAGCACCAGGCTACTTTCAAAAATGTGTTTAGACTTATGCTGACAGCTGTTCCCTCTGCACTCTGTTTTTAAGTATACACTGAAGCGGGATGACATCAGTCAATCTATATTTAATAGAAGCGACCATTCCCTGTGTCAGAATTTCCAGGATGCATCATTTAACTTCAGATGATGCATAACACAAACTGGGCTGACCCAAATAAGGCCACTGCAATTAGAGCACAAACGAAGGTATGGGCTGGTTGTCTCTGGAATCGCCGCCCTTTCTGTGTGCAATCATTTGCACCAAGAAAAGTATGACATCAGGACGTTCCAAAACCTTGTAGAAATTTCAAAATGTAACATAACAAAACAAACCTGGAAAATATGGAATGCCTTAAAAGAAGATGGAATTCAAAAATCTCCATTCATGTGTCACTTATGATCCCATCCTATGGTATGTATACATGGGAACACTGTTAGGGTGGCCCCAGAACTCAATATGACTTTGTGGGAATTGCACAATTCTGTTTTCTTGGAAGATTAGCTGGTGTGGCAGAGTCATGGAAGTGACAAACTTACAAAGTGCTCTCAGATCCTATAGAGATCAACCATTTACCCTCTTTCTTGGCCTGAAACCTATTAAGACAATTATCAGTAAAATGCCACATGCTACCTAGAATGCAAGATAAGAAATTATTAATTTCTGGTAATGGGAAACAATTTATGTATTTTTCCCAAATAAATGTAAGTGGCTTCTCTAACCACTGAAACATTTCAAGAAAAGACTTGAGGATAAAAAATAAAAAGATGTACACACTGGACGTTTATTTCTACAGCTTGGTTATATACTGATAGGGCAACAGCCTGCTCTAAGTCCATTAGAGAGACGGTAAAACAGAAAGAAAGTAATTCTACCTCACTTAATTCATGTATTGATTCTTCTGGTACTTTTTTACACAAACATGCATACACAAAGAAAGGTTTCTATCCTTTAATTTTTTAACATAATATACAGAACCACAATACTATTTCAATTTCAAAGTATGGAAGATCACATTCAAATATGCTTGGGTTTGACAAATTGCTGTTACAATACTGAGAAATTTCATGAAAAAGGTAACAATTTTTAAGATAATCAAATATCTTTTTGCTACGTGGGCCAATGCATTAATAGTAACTCGTTTAAAAATGCAGTCTTTTAGACTTCAAATTATAAAATATCAAGATTATATAGACATACTTCCTGAATTAGTCAGTCATTCCATTCTGAAGGCTGAAAGTCAATGTCACACATAAGAGTATTTTATGAGATCACATCTCCTTCCCACTTACCTGTAAAAGTCAAAAACAGAACCCCAATTTCCTAAAGACATAGCTATTTCTAGAATACACTGGTGTAATCATAAAAGAACTACTAGAAGTAAATTATTACTTTTATATTAACACATTTTATCACAACACATCTTTCCTAAAAAGACAACAAATAGTGGGAACTTGGATTTCCCTTATTAAACTCAACATAATAGAATCTCATATGTTCTGATTTTAATAAACATCAATTCTTTTTTCATTAGGAACTATCTACACAGCACAGTGCTACACACAATTATTCCAGTGAGATGTATGTTCAGATTCACCATATGACCAACACGATGGTGGCATACAAAGTTGTTCTGCAGGTAAAAATGCTAAGAAAGGCCACAGTGGACAGCGCCCGACACTGTGACACAGGAGATTCCAGGTGCCATCGAGCTTCAGAGGAGACCACAATTTTCAATTTTTTTTTCAGCAAGGAAAAAAGAAAACTATTTAGAGAAATAAAGTAAAGTTATATAATTTCACGTTCAATAATGTCATTTGTCAGATACTGTTTCCTTCCTTAAATGGGCAAATCAGCTTAACTTAAAACTAGAGACAGTGAACAAGATCAGGCTATGAACAATTTTCCTTGTTTTCTCATCAAAGGAATGCACTAGGATTAGCACGGGGATCTTTCTGGTTCCTGTATCTGTAGGTCAGCCAAACACCCAGGATCTGGAATAGAAAAATAATAATAATAATGAAGAGAAAGAAAGTAACGTGTATATATTTAATCAGTTTATCAGTACATAACTCTGGAACCTTTGGATCGCCTTTGCTGTGTGTGTGCATGTGTGTGTGTGTGTGTGTGTTCAAAGGGAAGAGATTTCTTTTCCCTTTTGAAATGAAGTAACCAAATGAGAGACTCAAAGAAAAATGAATTTAAAAATTGTGGTAAGCTGAGTGACTTGCCCTCATAGGATGCCCACAACCTAATCCCCAAAACCTCGGAATATGTTACTTCACAGAGCTACAGGGATTTTGCAGGTGTCATTCAGTTAAAGATCTGGAGATGAGGAGATTATCTGGGTGGGCTGGATGATGTGTGTTCATAGGGTCCTTGTAAGAGGGAGGCAGGAAGGACAAAGTCAGAGACATGGAGAAAAGAGAGAGAAAGCAATGCAGTAGCAGAAGGAAAAGAAGCGGAATCAGAAAGAGAAGCCATGAGAAGAGGACTAAGAGCCAGGCCTTCAGATGGCGTTTTTATTTTAAACTTTTGCTCTCCAGGACACAATACATTTGTGCTGCTGTAAGTAACTAATCTTGTGGTAACTTGTTAGAACAGCAATACAGGAAACTAATACAAACACTGAACAATCTAAATAGCTAAAAATTCATCTATTTTGGTAATCCAGAAACAGAATGGGTTCAATAAAACTGAAGTAACCGACTGAGTGCGGTGGCTTACACCTGTAATCCCAACACTTCAGGAGCCCAAGGTGGGAGAATTGCTTTAACCTGGGAGTTTGATACCAGTTTGGGCAACATAGCAAGACCTCGTCACTACAAAAAAAAAAAAAAAAAAAAAAAATCAAAGAATTAGCCAGGTGTGGTGGTGCATGCCTGCAATCCCAGCTACTCAAAAGGCTGAGGCAGGAGCATCACCTGAGCCCAGGAGATCAAGTCTACAGTGAGTCATGATCGTGCCACTGCACTCCAGCCTGGGTGACAGAGTGAGACACTGACTCAAAATAAATAAACAAATAAAAATGGAGCAGCAGTCACAATCTTACAATAAATAAAATTTTCCAACACAAATCATAAAAATAACTGTAATTCATACACCTCTCTGAGGGGATGGAAGGCCAATAATATTAGAAAATTACACCATTTGTGTGACATTTCCCACGCTAAGTTCATTATATAGCATTTTTAAAATTAAGAAACATGCTCTGTTTCTGCTATTTCAAAGTTGATTTATTTTATCTTATTTTTTGAAACACGGTCTCACTGTCACCTAGGCTGGAAAGCAGTGGCACGATCAACCTCCTGGGTTCATGTCATCCTTTTGCCTTAGCCTTCTGAGTAGCTGAGACTACAGGTGTGTGCCACCACACCCGGATGATTTTTTTTTTTTTTTTTAGAAATAAGGTCTCACTATGTTTCCCAGCCTGGTCTTGAATTCCTGAGCTCAAGCAATTCCCTCACCACAGACTCCTGCAGGGCTGAGATCACAAGTGTGAGCTATCACACCTGGCGATTTATTTTAAATAATCAAAAAGTCAGACTTGTTAGACTAAAAAACATACAACATTTTGATGGAACAAAACAAATTTCAAATTATAGTTCCCGCTTTACAAGTGTGCCAACTTCCAATCTAAATTTTGCTTATTTGACTTCACAGCTATCCGTAGCCCTTTGACCTACTTCTAGAGAATTATGTCAGGCCCAAATTCTCTCCACTGATCATAACAGTAATCCACAAGTTACTGTAAAATTCATGACTGGCAGTGTCTACAACTACAGCATGTGCAGGCTGGTGGAACTATGGTTTGAACTGAGGGAAGGCAAGCCTAATTTGAAGAAGTGCAAAGTCTCCTTTGGAGCCTGACGGGGAGAAAAAGAAATGAGTTTAACACACAGAGAATACTTTGTGAAAGGTACTATTGTATAAACCTTACAAATTCATATAATCCTCCCAACAACCTTCACAAAATAGGAGTCAACAAAATCATCATTTCTCAGAGAGGAAAGGGAGGCATCAAGGGGTTGAGTAACTGGTTAATAGTCCCACAGGCCCTGAGTGGCAGAGCCAGTGTTTGAACCTGAAGTCCACGCCCTTCCCCACTCCTGTGGTTCCATGTAGCTGTCTAATGTGTTACTGGCAGTTCTTAGTCACACTGGTTGTGAGAACACTCAAATACTTACACACCTGTTGTTCAGCAACAACTTCCCTAAGAAGCCCTTCAACCTGCCCAGACATTTCCCTAATCTCCCCACCTCGGAAATTCTGGCACACAGAGGAATTCTGGTCAACTTTTCTGAGGTTGTTAAATATTTTGATGACCACCCCTGGATAAATGCCTAGAGTGTAAATCACAGGCCTCGGGGGAAGCAAAGCAATCAGGTATATGAAATACCATCTGGAGCCACATCTTACGAGGATTTAATTTCTCCAACGCAGCTAAAAGTGACAAAAGGGGAAAATCTCTCCCCTGACCCCACAGCCAAGCCACCACCTCCTCCCTCACTCTCAGGAGAGAGATGGAAAAAGATGCCACACCCAAAACGCAATAGATAACTGTTGGATTTGAAGCTTACAAAGGTGCTTAGGATAGCAGGCATGTCCAAACCACAGCCTGCAGGTCCCATGCGGCCCAAGACAAGTAATGCAGCCCCACAGCATCATCTAACATCATGAGTTTTTTAAGCATTTATTTTCTTTGTGTGAAATTCACTACCACACTTTATTTATGACATCGCTTTCTGGCAGCGTGCATATTTGTGCACTATTTTCAATTATGAAGTACATGAAGAACAAAATTTGAACAAAAATTTCTGACGAGCACCTTAAGAACTCACTCAGAATTGCAACCACTTCCACCGAACCAGAGATTGACAGATTAGTTTTACAAAAACAAGGTCAAATTTTCCACTAGTTTTATACTGTTCTCATTTTTCTAAATTTTGATAAAAATATTTTAAAAATAAAAGAAGCCTTATTATGTATGTATACTAACTATATTATATAATGTATATGTGGCCCAAGACAATTCCTCTTTACTTGGTACGGCCCAGAGAGGTCAAAAGGTTGAACACCCTTGATTTAGAGATTTTCAAAGGTGAACTTTGACTAGACCTGATCCCCAACTCTTATGACTGTAGAACCTATACTCAATATACAGTGGGTCACCAAAGCAAAGCTCATAACATAAAAATGAGTATGCAGAAAAATAAAGTATGCAGAACATACAATAACAAGTTTATACTCATTTTACCAAACATGGAATAGGTAGACAATATGACAAAATATAAATGATTACTTCTGAATAGGTTATTATAGCTAGTAAATTTTACATCTTCATAATTTTCACTCAAGTTCCTATAAAAAATGTATTCATCAACTTTTTTTCAGATTCTAAAACAATGTTTCTCTGATGGTTTAAATTTATTTAAAGGTATAATAAATAGCTCAAAGCAAATCTTCTTATTTCACTTGTGACAAGAAATCATCAGTTAATTAGCCTCATTCCTTCAAATTCTGAGATTCTGTAATTTGGTGAACTACTGAGCAAAATATAAACTTAATACTGAGAGAGCTCACCAAATATTCACTATCCAGGAAAATCAAGTTGAATAAGTTATTAAAATCCCTAGCCAGGTTTAAGAAGGAAATGGTACGTAAAATATGGAGCAGGATTCCATGAAAGAGCATTTTAGAAATCTAAGACTCATGACTCTATTTTTAAAAAATAGCATAACTGAAGGCAATGTGATCTGATGACAAGAAAACAGACTGCTCAAAAGAACTAAATTCTCAAAATAAACACCAGATATAAAAAGAAACCATGTGGCAAAATTCTGATAACTGCTGTCCCTGGCTGACACGTGTAGAAAGATTACTCACTCCAGTTTTTCTGTCTATTTCTTTCATAACAAAAATTTATGTTTTACAAAAGAAAGAAAAACTGCACAGAATGACCTTCAAGTTATATAGAATTTCCTTGAACTCATGTCACAACCAACTCAGCTCTTTTCTGAGAAAAAAGTGCTCAGAAGTAGGAAGGGGTGTCAGGGGAAACTTGCAAAAACTGAATATAAGTTTGGTCTTTTTTTTTTTTTTTTTCTATTTTGCTGTTGACAGCCAAATGTGGATTTTTCATTCTTGAGGGGGAGGAAAAAAGAAACTAAATTAGAATAAAGTATATGATATACATACCTACATATATAATGTACCATATATAGTCATTTGCTATATAATACATTAAGTACATATATACTTCATGTATACACTGCACAGATGCAATTCATACATACACACACATAATATCAAAATGAAAAAAGCCTTTCTAAGCATAAAATGAAAGTGATAAACCATAGGAGAAAAAAGTGATAGACATGACATAAAAGATATAATCTTCTTTAAATTAAAAAAAGTCATGAAAAAAAAGTTAGGTAAATGCCAGAGAAACTGAAAATAGAACAAAGCAAAAGTACACAGAAAAAAGCAGAGGAGATGAAAGAGTCAGAGGAAGGGGCAAAGGCCAGGAAGCAGAAAAGAAAAAAGTGGGAAACACAGGGGAGCAAAGCATGGGTGTCCAAATCCACTCGCCCCACAAAGCTCAGCTGGGAGCTGCTTCTCACAGCCCAGTCCCTGGGACCACTCAGGCATTTTTATTAAAAAAAAAAATTCCCCTGTTTCGCACATGCCCTTTTGAGTTTGTTACACGCAACCCCAAGGGCCTGGACTCAGACAAAAGTGAAAGAGCAAGTCACAAAGGAAGAAATATACATGGTTAAAAAACATAGGAATAGATGGTCAAATTCACTGGCCACTTTTTCAAAAGAGCAAATGGAGTTGAAATACTATTTTTACTTAGCTGGGCATGGTGGCTCATGCCTATAATCCCAGCACTTTGGGAGGCCTAGGTAAGAGGATTGCCTGAGCTCAGGGGTTTGAGACCAGCCTGGGCAACTTGGCAAGATGTCGTCTCCACAATAAATAAAAAAATAGGCACGTGCCTGTAGTTCTAGCTACTTGAAAGGCTGAGGCAGAAGGTTCACCTGAGCCCAGCAGGTCGAAGCTGCAGTAGCCGTGAACATGTCACTGCACTCCAACCTGGGCGACAGAGTAAGATTTCAGTTAAGAAAAAAAAGAAATACTATTTTTACCAATCTGATTTTATTATCAAAATCTGTTTATAATAAATATCTATAGTGCTTGAATCAAAAGTAGGTAGAGAGGCATTATTCACAATAGCAAAAACATGGAACTAACCATGCCGCCCATCGAAAGTGGACTGGATAAAAAAATGTGATACATATACGTGGTGGAATATCATGCAGCCATAAAAAAGAACAAAATTATAGACTCCACAGCAACTTGGATAGATTTAGAGTCTATCATACTCAGTGATCTACCACAAAACAACTGAGAACCACAGGTTTTCACTCATAAGTAGACCCTGCACATTTACCATAATACTATAAGAAAGGGATTGGCAATAGCGGGATGCTGCCAGGGGAGGGAAGGGGGGGCACATAACATCAATAAGGGTACCTGATCTCAAACTTTACCTGTACAATGACCACTTGTATACCTCATCCTGAATTGTACCCCACATCTTAAAAAATATAGGTAAAGCCTGAGCATGGTGGCTCACCCTTGTAATCCCAGTACTTTGGGAGGCCAAGATGGGAAGATCACTTGAGCCCAGGAGTTCAAGACTAGCCTGGGCAACATAGTGAGACCCAATCTCTATTTAAAAAAAAAAAAAGTTGGTAGAATTTCCCCAGAAGGCAAACAGACAATATTTACCAAAGTCTTTAAAAACGTCTATATTGCCGGGCTCAGTGGCTCAGCCTGTAATCCCGCGCCTTTGGGAGGCTGAGGTGAGTGGATTGTCTGAGCCTGCGGGTTCGATACCCACCTGGGCAACTTGGCGAGACCTCATCTCTACAATAAATCAAAAAATTAGCCGGGTGTGGTAGCCCGCGCCTGTAGTTCCAGCTACTTGGAAGGCTGAGGCAGAAGGATCGCCGGAGCCCAGCAGGTCGAGGCTGTGGTGGCTGGGAGCGGCCACTGCACTCCAGTCTGGGTGATAGAGCGAGACTCCAACTCAAAACAAAACAAAAAAACAAAACAAAAAAACAAAACAAAACAAAAAAAATGTCTATATATTGTGCCATGTTACTTCAAGAAATGTATTCTTATGTGTTAACTTGGCTGGGAATAAAAGTTAGAGAACACAAATTTAAAAATTACATAAAAGTAAGTTGACCATGAAATTATTTATTAGAGTGACATAGTGAAAGGAAAATTAAACATCCAACAGATAAAATAAACACATTAAATTCCAACCATCAAAACAACACTTAGGATTTTTCTGATTTCATTTTATTTATTCATTTATGCATTTATTTACTTTTTCTTGAATTGGAGTCTCATTCTGCCACCAGGCTGGAGTGCAGTGGCATGATCATGGCTCACCTCAGCCTCAACCTCCAGGACTCAGGAGATCCTTCTGCCTCAGCCTCCCAAGTAGCTGGGACAACATGTATATGCCAGCACATCTGGCTATTTTTTTTATTTTTTGTGGAGATGAGGTCTTACTGGGTTGTTCAGGCTGATCTTCATCTCCTGGGCTCAAGCAATCCTCTCACCTCAGCATCCCAAAGTGCTGGGATTATAGGCATGAGCCACGCACTGTGACTGGATGATTTTTATAATTTTCTTTTAAAGACACATGCTCACTCTTGCAATAGCCTACGATATATTCCTATAACTATACATAATCTTACTTAAAAGAATTATTCTCTACACGTTAATCTGCTGTTTTAAATAAGAGTGTGACATCAGCATCTGACTGTGACAATAATGTGTCCCATCTTTTTTTAATGGGGTATAATCATGATGACTTTATATCCATAATTTATTAGTAGCTTTAAAGTGACAGCTAACACAGCATTTGTCATGTACCAGGTACTGTTCTAAGCATATAACAAGTTTTACAGCTACTAACTCCTTTAATCATTACAACAATCCTATAAAGTGAGGACTATCTATTATTATCCTTGTTTTTAAAGACAGGGAGACAAGCACTAAAAGTTTAGGTAAGTTGCCAGGTCACACAACTAATAGGCAGCAGAACTGGGTTTCCAACCCAGAGCGTGCAGCTCCTGAGATTTGATGTCCCTTAATTTTTTTTTTTTTAGGCTGAAATCTCACTCTAGTCGCCCAGGCTGGAGTGCAGTGACATGCTCTTGGTCACTACAGCCTCAACCTGTTGGGCTCAGGCGATCCTTCCGTCTCAGCCTTCCAAGCAGCTATCACTACAGGCACACACCACCACGCCCAGCAAAGTGCTAGGCCTCCCAAAGTGCTAGGATTACAGGTATAAACCACCTGGCATATTTATTGTTTCTATCCACAAACCTTTGGACCAGTTTATGTTCCTCAACAGTGCACTGGTTAAATTATGCAAACCACCTTGCATGTAATCTCAGCACTTTGGAAAGCTGAGGTGGGAAAAATCACTTGAGCCCAGGAGTTCTAGAATAGCCTGGACAACATAGGGAGACTCCATCTCTATTTTTTAAAAACAAAAACAAACAAACATACTATATATTAATCTGAGAGGCCATATAGAAAGAAATTAATTTGAGAGGCCAAGGTGAGAGGATTGCCTGAGCCCATGGGTTTGAGACCATCCTGGGCAACTTGGTGAGACCTCGTCCCTACAATAAATCAAAAAATTAGCTGGGTGTGGTAGCGCTCGCCTGTAGTTCTGGCTACTTGGAAGGCTGAGGCAGAAGAGTCACCAGAACCCAGCAGGTCAACGCTGGGGTGGCCATGAGCATACTACTGCCCTAGCCTGGGCAACAGAGGAGACTCCAACTCAAAAAAATAAAAAACAATAAACATTCTTATGTATTCACTTTACATAGTTACACAATTATCTTCATGAAATAAAATACTGTAAGTGGAATTTATGAATTAAGAAAAAAAAATTAATCTTGATTCATATTGGCAATTCAGAAGCATCCAAAAATATCCACAGATGTTTAGAGCTTAAAAGACACTGAGGAAATAATTAACATTGCTTAAAATTAGCAAATAATATGTGTATTGGTTTTTTTGTTTTTTATGTTTTGGGGGGGGGGGGGTTTGAGTCAGTGTCTCACTCTGTCATCCAGGCTGGAGTACCATGGTGCAATTGTGGCTCACCACAGCCTTGACTCCTGGGCTCAGGTGATAACCTCCACCTCAGTCTCTCACATAACTGGGACTATAAGCATGCACCACCACATCTGGCTTATTTTTTAATTTTTTTTTTTTTTGTAGAGATGAGGTTTGGCTATGTTGCCTAGACTGGTCTCAATTCCCTGACCTCATGCAATCCTCCCACCTTGGCCTTCCAAGTGTTGGGATTACAGACATGAGCCACCACGCTCAGCCTGCGGGTGGTTTTATAGGTCATTCATACCATAGTCAAAAGTACTAATTAGCACAAAATATTAATACAGATATGTTATATGCATATAATAAATTCATAATGGTGGTTACCTGTAGATTTTAGAAGGCTAGGAACAGAGAATGAAAGACAGTGTTGGAAGGCAATTTTTCAAAACATAACTGTTTTATATATGTACATGTGTATGTTATATATATGAAAATTTATATTAAACAATGTGAATGTCCTACCTTTCCAAATTAAATTTAAAATTATAATTTATCATACAACTCTAGAAACAGAAGCGACCCTAGAGATAATCCACTCTAATCTCATTTTATTAGTTCATTAAATTTTCCATTAATGGGCACCAGATCAAGTATTTCACCCTGCCCTGAAGTTAGACCTATATTTGTGAGATTTTCCAATTCAAAGCCAGGGTTCCTCCTTTGACAATGCTAGTTCTCAACAAAAATGTTTACTGTGGAACCAACCAGGCTCATTGAAAAAGGACCGGATTAAAAAAATGTGGTACATATACACAATGGAATATTATGCAGTCATAAAGAAGGACAAAATTATGAACTTCACAGCAACTTGGACAGACTTTGACTCTATAATACTGAGTGAGCTATCACAGAAGCAAAGAACTGATACCACATGTTCTCACTCATAAGCAGACCTTGGACAATTATCATATA
>CAUYQG010229014.1:0-24785 GCA_963574415.1 Tarsius wallacei | reverse complement strand
TAAAAATATAAGTTGTGACTTGTTTTTTTTTTTTTTTAGTTGGAGTCTCACTCTGTCACCCAGACTCTGGAGTGCAGTGGTCGTTCCCGGCCACCGCAGCCTCGACCTGCTGGGCTCTGGCGATCCTTCTGCCTCAGCCTTCCAAGTAGCCAGAATTACAGGTGTGCGCTACCACGCCCGGCTAATTTTTGATTTATTGTAGAGATGATGTCTCGCCTTGTGACAACATGGATGAACCTAGAGGACATCACATGAAGTAAAATAAGCCAGGTACAGAAAGACAAATACCGCATGATCTTACTTCTAAGGGGAATCTTAAAAAGTTGAACTCATAGTAGCAGAAAGTAGATCGGTGGTGACATGGGGCTGGGCACGGGTGCTGGGGAGTTGTTGGTCAGAGGACACACGATTTCAGTTAGATCTATTGTACAACCTGGTGAACATATTTGACAGCGATGTATTATATATGTGAAAACTGCTATAAGAGTAGATTTTAAGTGTTCTTGCCATACACAAAAAGGTACATGAGATAATATATACAGATTTTTGTTGTTGTTGTTGTTGTTGTCAGTGTTTTTTGAGATAGGGTTTTACTCTGCCACCCAGGCTAGAGTGCAGTGGTATGATTTTGTCTTACCGAAGCCTCGAATTCCCGGGCTCAAGCAATCTTCCTGCTCAGTCTCCTGAGTAGCTGGGACTACAGGCATGTGTCAGCACACTGGGCTAATTTTTCTATTTTTTGTAGAGATGGGGCATCTCATTTTGTTGCCAAGGCTGGTCTCGAACTCCCGGCCTCAAGTGATCCTCCTACCCTGGCCTCCCAAAGTGCTAGGATTACAGGTGTGAGCAACTGCACCTGGCCTATTATGCTTATTTTATACTATTACTACACATATACGATCTATAAATAATATAGGGATTACTTGGCATATCTTCAAATTCCATACTGTATGCACTATTCTGCAATTTGCTATTTTCATAGGACACCATGTCTGAAATTTACCCGTTACATGTAGCTCTAGTTTAGGTGTTGGCCAATTTTTTTTGTTAAACACTAGTCAGAAAATACAGGGGTGCCAAAAAACGTATACACATTTTAAGAGATGTTATCTTTGTATTACTTTTTGGAGTTGAATTTAACTGTGGTAGCAAAATGTAGTATGACATTCACTCAACTGTGCTTCCGCCATTTTCTTTGACTATCCTGCCTGTTACATAGTGATATTAGCAGTCATCTGATTAATGCCATCTTTTGAGCAAATGTCATACTTAAAATGTGTTTCGCTTTTTTCTGGCACCCTCTGTATTTGTGGTAGTATGGTCTTTGTCACAGTCAGAGGCAAACTGTAAATAAATAAGGATGGCTGTGTTTCAATAAAACTTACTGATAAAAATAGACAGTAAGCCAGATTTGCTGACCCCCGCTCTAATCCACCCACTTTCAGTGATTTACAGAACTATATTGTTGTGTATAGTTACCATAATTTATCACCCAGTCTCCTGCTTATGATCACTGATGTTGTTTCCAAACGTTCACTTACAAACACATCATTTACAAACAACAATACAGTAAGTCTTATAGCCTTCCTTGTGCATGTGGGTGATTCTCTAGGGGCCACATTTAGGAACAAAAGTTTTCTTTACTAGTTATTATAAAAGTGTCCTGCAAAATGGCTGATTCAATTTATACTTCAACTAACAGTATATGAAAGTTCTCTTTTCCCCATACCTTTGCCAATATGATTATTATTGACTTTTCTAGTTTTGCCAGTTTGATAAGTTTGAAAATGTTATCTCATCATTTTGTTTCCACTAGAGATGTTTAGTATATTTTATAACAAGCTCATAAGTTATTCAGATTTCCACATCTGTAAATTACTTGCTCATATCATCTTTCCAGTTTTCTATTTGGCTGTTTTTTATCAATGGAACATTCTAAATACTAATCTTTTCTAGTTATGAAGGTGGCAAATATCCTCCCGCAGTCTGTGGCTTGTCTTTTACTTCTTCATCTTTTCACTTTTACATTTTAATATCAAATCTTTTTTTTTTGAGTTGGAGTCTCACTCTCGCCCGGACTGGAGTGCAGTGGCCACTCCCGGCCACCGCAGCCTTGACCTGCTGGGTTCAGGCGATCCTTCCGCCTTAGCCTTCCGAGTAGCCGGAATTACAGGCGCGCATTACCACGCCCGGCTAACTTTTGATTTATTGTAGAGATGAGGTCTCGCCAAGTTGCCCAGGCGGGTCTCCAACCCGCGGGCTCAGGCAATCCACTCACCTTTAATATTAAATCTTAATTAAATATTAAATTGATCTTTTCTCTCATGATTTGTGCTTTCTGTGGCTCAGAAATCCTTCTCTACTCCAAATTTATGTATATCATATTTTCTTCTAAACGTTTAAAAGTTTTGCTTTTTTCATTCAAACTTTCAATTACCCTGGAATTGATTATGCATGTATTGAGGTATGGATTGAATTTAAACTTTCCCATGCGGCTAATGAGTTGTTCAAGCAACACTTATTAAGAATAATCCATTCTTTCATCATGAATTTGTAATGCAACCTCTTTTGGTTACCAAGCTTTTCTATAATTTGGGTTTTTTATTGTTTCAGTATTTTTCTTCTTTATACTGGTACAAATAATTACCTATCCTAATTACTACAACTTTATAGATCTTAATATCTGCAAAGGCAAGCAAGTGATCCCTCCTTCTTCAAATTTTTCTTAGTTATTCTTGGTTCTTTGCTTTCCCATAAAAACTGTGAGATTAATTTTTTGAGTAACCTCAAAGAACCCACTTGATTTAGTGAATGAATTGGGGAGAAATAGCACTTATCTATAAATGTAGTAGGACTCCTCCATTTTTGTGATTTTTCTTTATGAAGATTACTCCCAAGACACTTTTACTGCTATTTTGAATGTTGTAATAAATTACTGGTTTATAATAAGAACACTATTGATGTTTCTCTCATAACCTTGTTGAAACCTCATTAATTCTAATAATTTGTTGATTCTCTTGAATTTTCTCAGTAGATGATTACATTATCTTCAGATGGAGACAGTTTGGTCTTTTCTTTCCATTACTTATTACTACTTTTTTTTTTTCTTATTGACTGATTAGGTCCCCCTCGTTAGACAGAAATATGGGTAGTAGACACTCATGTCTTGTTCTTGAATTTAATGGACATATATATATATATTTTTTTGAGTTGGAGTCTCACTCTGTCGCCCAGACTGGAGTGCAGTGGCCGCTCCCAGCCACTGCAGCCTCGACCCGCTGGGCTCCGGTGATCCTTCCACCTCAGCCTTCCAAGTAGCCGGAACTACAGGCGCGGGCCACCACACCCAGCTAATTTTTTGGATTATTGTAGAGATGAAGTCTTGCCAAGTTGCCCAGGCGGGTCTCGAACCCACAGGCTCAGGCAATTCACTCACCTCGGCCTCCCAAAGCGCGGGATTACAGGCTGAGCCACCGAGCCCAGCCAGAAATTAATTTCATTTTCTAAACTGCTAAATGGGCTGAGACATACTAACTTTCCTGAGCTCCTATGTGCCTAACACTGTGTGAGGGGATAATCATATCTCTCATTTAATAACAATAAAACACTGTAATATAAATATTCTTATAAACACTTCAGAAATGAAGAAAGAGAATAAAAGGTGTGAGTTTCTAGCTCTAGGATTCCTTAAGAGTTAATAAATAGAAATTCAGGATTTAATTGAATCCTACAGACTCCAAGTGCTAGTACATGATCCTCAGTTTTGCCTATAAAAATTATGTGGTACTATATATTTACATTACTAAAAAGAAACATTACTTCAAATTAAAATTAGGTTCTATCACCTTATTTTTCTGTACCAACTAAATTGTATGTTATTATTTCCATTCAATTAACATTTCTTAAAAGCATTCCACACATTAGCTTTGTGATAGGAATGACATTTTTAAAGATATGATTATCTTTTGTTTTACACATAGTCTTACTTTTATTTTTTAATATCTTATTTTAAAGATGTGGGGTACAATTCAGGATTAGGTATAAAAATGGACATTGTACAGGTAAAGTATGGGCCTCATTTTGGTCCCTACTTTGCATGGTTTGAGATCAGGTACCCTTATTGGTGTTGTGCCCCACCCCCAACCCCACTCTGGCAGGATCCAGCTACTGCCAATCCCTTCCTTGCAGTATTATGGTAAATATTCAGGGAATGTTTATAAATGAGAACATGTGGCACTCTGTTCTTTATTTCTGGATAGATCACTGAGTATGATAGACTCTAAATCATCCAAGTTGCTGCAAAGTCCATATGTTTGCCCTTCTTTATGGCTATGTAGTATTACATTGCGTATATGTATCAATTTTTTTTTTATCCAGTTCACCTTCGATGGGCAGCACGGTTAGCCCCATGTTTTTGCTATTGTCAATAGTGCTGCAATAAAGACGAGTGTGTTTTATGCATAGTCTTGAAAGTGCCTGTCATTCTACTGAGTAAAGGCATTCAGGAAAGCAAAGAGAAAGAGATTTAGTGTTCAGCTCTTAATTACTAAAAGAATCTAAAAGCCCACAGCTAGGGAAAATGTCTTAAAAGTCAGTATCTTGGTTTGGTTTGGTTTTGTTTGGCTGGGTGGTGTGTGTGTGTGCGCGCGCGTGTGTGTGTTTGAAATGAAAAAAGTGTTTCTACATCTCCAAACCTTTTCTTTATGTATAAAGAATATTTTGCCAAAACCCAAACGTAGATAGAATTTTGTACATGAGAATGTGAAATTAAGAAAAGGTCTCACTGCCTTTAAAGAAAAAAATAAGAAATGAAATGAAAGCTTTTGTAGTGATAATAAAGATGCAAGAGACATAACAGAAAGATCCAGAGGAAAGAGACTAGGGTGAGGATCCTTCCTAGGGCCCTCAAGAACCCAGGGCCCCCTACTCAGGAGAGAAGTCTGAGCATCAGATAAAAATGCATGATAGACTAGGCCGTTGTCTGTTCTTTCTTTCTTTTCTCTGAACCACTCTGGTGGCAGTTGTCTCCATGAGATCCTGAATTTGTTTTTAGCCTAAACACTTCTGTGGTTACTGTTAACAAACTCTGAGAAATTCTTCCTTGTCCTTTATCCTTCTTGGCTTTATCTGAATATAGGCAGTAGCATGCAGACAGTCCTCAGTCCCTGAATTTTTATTGTTTGACTAATGATTTGAGTCTACAATGGAACAAAATTGTTGCAATTTTGAAATGATGGACAATATTCTACAAATTACGTGAAATATTCAATACTTCATTGTAAAATAGGCTTTGTGTTAGATGATTTTGCCCAAGTAAGTGTAGGCTAATGTAAGTGTTCTGAACACATTTAAGGTGAGTGAGGCTAGACTATGAGGGTTGGTAGGTTAGGTGTAATAAAGGCATGTTCAACTTAGAACATTGTCATCTTACAGTGAATTTAACAGCATGTAGCTCCATTGTAATTCAAGAAGCATCTGTATAACCTCCTTGATGGTGATAACTCTTTCACAGCTCAAATTTGACAAATTTAGAGACCTAACAGTTTACATCTTAAGGCATCCACTCTTCAGTCATCTGGCTTTGTAAAATGTCTTTGAAAACATGAACATCTTTAAAAAAAAAACTTAGAACTGTGAGCTACTTGCTTTCGTTTAGTTCCATTTACCACCTAACCACACACAAAGTTCTTTCCTGATATATTTCTCCAATGTAACTTATATCTTTGCATCCTTGTACCCCCATATATGCTTCTCTTTTTTTCACAACTCAAAAACAATCTCTTGAAGGCTCTCTCAGACCACAAAATTGGCTGGGTATTATTGCAGAGTTGAGTCATAAAAGGCCCTTGTGTTTCGAACTTTGTTCAAACCTCAGCTCACATTGCTTGAAATCTGTAAGTCATTTCCCTTTCTAACTCTTGGAAGCACCAAATTTCTAAACTTTCTCTCTCCTCTCTTTTATTTCTGCTTGAAAACCAACCAATTATTTACTGAGTTCACCTCCTGTGATGCATGACTAGAAGCATAAAATAAACACCATTTCAAAAGCACATTTCAAAAATGCCAGTATGGAATTAAGTGATTATTTCCCATTGGACTTCCCAAGGAATCTATTCTTCAAGTCTCTCACATTTCCTAAGAAGTGCCCTCCTCCAAGCCTTTTATCTGCATTTCTATTAACATATTATCGTCTGATACTGAATCTGTTCCCATATCCATCTTTCCTAGTAAGACTGAGTTCTGTAAGCATTAAAACTATGTCCTAATCAACTTTTTTAACCTTATAACTAAGCTCTGTACATAATACATGGTAAGCAATTCAATTTCAAGTTTTTTCAATTTTTTCTATAATGCTTCAGTTGTTATAACCAAGTTATTATAACAAAGACGAAAGTGCCTCTTCGCTTTCAAGGGAAAGATTGTCCGTGGTTTTCACCTTTTTAACATCATCAAAATTCAAACACATCCTTTTTGGAATTAATAACAATGGGGAAATTGTAACACAGGAGCCTTAAGGTATTCATGAAATGGAAAGTGTTGAAAATCATTGTTGCATTTTCCGGGAGAGAAGATTTTTTGCACAATCTACAAAGTGTTTTCCAACAGGACTGTTTCTAAGAAGGAAACAACTGAACTGGAACATGTTCTTCTTGAAAACTAATGCCAATCGTTAACTTGGCTCTCAACACTTCCTTCATGGTTTTATTACACAGATTTATGAGAGATCAAATTATCTGAATAGTGAGAAATTAGTCACTCTAAGATTAATTAATCAATATGTGCAAATTGTACTGGAAGTGATAAATGTTTTCAGAAAGAGAAAGAATAAAAACTACCCAGTTGGGTGCTTACTCCTCACTCACTTTGTCTTTTAGGAGTTCTCTTATGCTGGTTCCTCAAACTTGTACAGCGAGGCCTCTTGGGATGTTATTGATATCAGCTTTCAGTAATCATCTATGGTCATCATCTCTGCTTCAAATATTTTCAACCAAATTTTTAACTTCCTTAATCTCTTCCTTTTACATTTTTATCCAACTTGTAAAACAACTCTTGGATTCATTTATTGATTTCTCTGGCATTTACATCGACTAAATATACCATGTGACTAAGTTAGGCTCATTACATTAAAAAGTCAGCTTGACTCTGCCTTCCTGAAAGAAAGCCAAATCACAAACTAACTTATTCACATTTTTTTAAACTCACCAGTCTGCTTAAAGTGCTCTTGAAATTAACTGCATAGGAAAATATACAGATCGGCACTATTTCAAGTTAAATGTCCATCTACTAATTGGCCTTTGAAGTCTTTTATCTGAAAGCGTTTTTCTTTATCTTTCCAATAAGGATTTCTAGAACACCTACAATATGCCAAGCACAAATTTAGATAATTGGGAATTATTGGTGAACAAAAGAGACAAAGGTCTCAGTCCTTAAGATGCTTACATTTCAGCAAGAGGATATGGACAATTATACAGAAATAGAATTCATAAGTAGCTGATATAGAACATTAGAAGGTGAAGAAAGCCATAGAAGAACAAGGTGAGGGGAGAGGAAATGCGGGTCAGGGCATAGTGGTCAGGTTGTGACATTCTATAGGTTGGTCAGGGTACATCTCTTTAAAAAGATGAGATTTGAGCAAAGGTTTGCATAAAAGTCTGAGTGAGCAAATGAATATGTATGATTGGATGCCGTGCGTATGATGATGGTAAAGGGTATATCTAGAGAAAATGACACATGCAAGAAAACAGTTGATTGTTATGAGAAATAGCAAAGACTTGGTTGGTGGCATCTGGACAAGCAAAGGAAAAGTATAGCAGTATAATAGATGAGTAGAGGGGATTGAGAAGTAGAAAGTGGTGAGGTGAGGTCATTGGGAAGACTTTATGAAGTCAAATCCTGCAGGCATTGTGAGGACTTCAGCTGTTACTCGAAGTGACATGGAGGAGAAGTAAGTCAATGCTGGGTATCACACAAAAATAATCACAATAGATGCAACATTGAAAAAAGACTACAGGGTAGATAAGGGTAGAAACAAGCCTGTGAGGAGACCGCATAAGCACTAAAGCCAAGATGTGATATTAACTTGGATCCATATGAGAGCATTGGCAGTGGTGAAAAGTGCCCAGATTCTGGATGTTTTATGAAGGCAGTGTCTATGTGATTTCCTGAGGCATTGGGTATGGGATAGAAAACAAACAAATATTTTTTAAAAATCAAATGTTATTCTCAGTTTTTAGTCTGAGCTGGAGAGGAGGGAATGAGATGTGCAAGACTGAGATGTGGAAGCCTGAAACTTGGTTTTTAAGGTACAGTAAAACCAAGAATTGAATTTTGACCATGCTGAATCTGATATATATACTAGAAAATCAAATGGAGATGTTATGCTGACAATTGAAGTATACACATGTGAAGTTCAGATGATAGATCTTAGCTAGAGTTTGTAAATCCAGGTATCATTACAATATAGATGGAATTTAAAATCACGTGAATAAGTAAGGTTACCAGGAGAAGGACTATAAATACAGACCAGAAAATGATCAAAGAATAGGTACTGAGACCCTCCAAACTTAAGATTGAAAAGTAAGAGCAAGCAGTTCACAACATTGAGGAGTAACCAATGAAATAAAAGGAAATAAAAAGATGTAGGATCCTGGAAACCAAATGATAAAAGTATAGCAAAAAGAAGAAACTGTCAGTTGCATCAACTCCTATTGACAGATCAAATAAGATGACTAAGAATTACCGTGATATGTTTATGTTATTAAATAAGTGGCCCATATATTCACAGAAGATATTGATATGGATCGCTTAGTCAAAATTAAAGCTGTACAAGAGAATATGAAAGGTGGCCAGAGGAGATTGTCTGAAAATAGTAAGTTCTTTAGACTAAGGGAAGAGTATGGTAATCAGATCTCAAAGCCAGATACCACTGAAATCCAATAATTATCTTCTCTAACAATCAGACTTTGGATAATTCACTTACTATCTCTAGGTTCACGTATTGTTTCTCCAAAACAAGGAAGGGAACTACATGACCCTTAAAGTCCTTGTACGCTAATCCTTTCAAGACTTGAAAATAAAATATCCTGAATTGTACCCCACATCTTTAAAACAAGTAAATAAAGATTAAAAATAAGAAAATAGCACCCATAATCCTACCACTCAATAAAATTATTTCACTTTTAAATGTAATAGACCAATTTTAAAAATAAGAATTGCTTATGTGCATTCTTACTCATTTGGTTTAAGCAAAGAAAATTGAGGCAGAAGAAATGCGTCTGACAGACTCATGTCTATTTCCTATTAGTTGTTCATCTTTAGATGGCATTCTACTTCCGAGTTTTGATTAAACATATTCAATTTTCTAGGGCTACAAATTTACTCACAAAAATGTAGTTATATATTTCCCTGTGAATAAATTGTACTTTCTCAGTTGCCTCTACATTTGGTTAGCAAGCAAAAAACGTTAATATTAATCTAAAATGGCAAATGTAATCTATGCAATACTTTGAACAGCCAGTGTGGGTACATGTTCAATCTCATTTATACTTTCATTAAGTACTCAACTCTCAGATTTTTAGCCTTCTCTCCAAGAGGGACCTTGGCGGAGTGATGTATATGTGGTTCATTAGATGACTTGGCCACAGGAAGGTTATAGTGTCTTCAGATCATCAGGATATTTTCTGCATCTTTGCTCATCTTAGGTGAAATGGCAGTTCTGGACATGTAACACATGAGATCGATGCCAGGATGTCAGTGTTTCTCAGTGTTAGCTGTCCATTTATGATCCTTTTCCTGTCTCAGTTTGGTCAGAGGCAAGTAAACCTTTTATGATGATTCAGACTTACCTTTACTCACAGAGCAGCTGAAGAAACCCCTTAAGGTCTCACACGGTTCTTGTCAATGTGGTCTACCTGCATCCCTTGGCTGCTGGAATACTTTGTCCCTGCCATGATCATAAACAACTCCATGTGGCAAGCTCCCCCACGAGAATCTCAGCTAGAATGCAAGTTCCTCCATCAGAAGCTGGTTGGAAATTTAGGGTCTCATTCATGGTACTTAGGGATTGAGGTTAATTCAAGGAAGTTGTGTCAAGAACTTCCTCTGCCCAATCTTGCTGTCTCACTGAGCTCACTACAATGTGGCCATTTCCAGAGTCCTAAATGGTGATGGGGCAGAAGCCACGGTGCCCTCAGTGTCCTCTCAGCATAGTTTGAGGGGAAGAAAAGTAAAAAGCCTCCCCTGCAGATCTTGATCCGAAACGCAGGGTTTAATAAACTGATCACATGCCTTCCCTACCTCTTCCTCCTCTCTTGTTCTTACAATCCTCAGGGTGGTCCTGCATTGGCTAGCCCTCTTTCTCTCCTATTTGAAATGGGTGACTGGACCATGCCTGTTCTTTATATGATAAAAAGGGTGGGAGGTGAACGGATTTACAAAATATTCTCACCCCACAAAGTCTGTATTTCATGACTATTTTGTCACATAAATCCTACTTCGCAAGTCAGAGATGAACTTTGTGCCATTTTGCTCAATGTTAAGTCCCATTCCTACCACCCACTGCCAGGCAGTGGATGCTTTGTTTGATGGGGGACAGGATACTGCACAGAGACTTGGAAAAGTGAAAAAAACACCTCAGTGTCCTTCGAAGATTACCACTGCTGCCAAGAAAAAGTAAAACAAAAGAACTGCATTTAAAAAACATGATATTTCCTAAAGCATTCAGTATATGGAAGCTGTCATGTTCCAAGTAATGAAGGAACTTTATTAGGAATAAACAGAGAGTTTGGCGGGAGATTTTTGTCCCACTAATGCTATACAGGTTGTCAATTAAGAGCATTTACAAAGGACACCTGTGCTTACTTTACAGGGAACCAGAGAGGAAGGATATACAGGTCCTGCTATGGCTGCTCAGGATGTGATGGTAACTAGAACGAGCTCTCAGACTGACTACAAGGAACCTTTATTGAAATGGACTTTGGTGATTCTGATGCTACTTCCCAGCCATGTGACATTTTGGGTCCTGTGGGAAGCCTGTCAGCAGAAGACAGGAGAACATAAAACCATGCGCAGATGGGCCCGTGCAACAAGAGCTACTAGCAGCTGTGGCTGGATAATTACTAACTGGGCTTCTCTCCCGCTACTCAACCGATTATATAATGAAAAGCAAGTCATTAACTGGAGAAAAAAAAAGGAGAAATGTCACAAAGATATAGAGTAAAGTGTTATCTCAAAGTCCTTGTTTTGAATTTTGTTTATACAAAATTGCTCCATTTTATGACATGACTAAGGAATAACATTTTCCCTATTATTTCATTGAATTGTGTAATTTTTAAGTACTGAACATTTACACAATTTTCTTTTTTTGATAAGAAACTTACTCAAATATATTAGCTATTTCCAATTAGGTATATTATACGATGTCTTGAAAAATACATAATGGCGAGGCGCAGTGGCTCACGCCTGTAATGTCAGCACTTTGGATGATGGAGGTGAGAAGATTGCCTGAGTCCCAGGGTTCGAGACCAGCCTAGGCAATTTGGCAAGACCTCATCTACAATTTAAAAAACAAGTTAGCCAGGCTGGTGGTGCTGGTCTGTAGTTCTAGCTGCTTGGAAGGCTGAGGCAGAAGGGACTGCCTGAGTGTGAGCATATCACTGCACTCCAGCCTGGGAGACAGAGTGAGACTTCAACTCAAAAAAAAAAAAAAAAAGGTATATAATAACTCAGCGTAACCAATGTGTTAAGGTCATTATTACTGATGTGATGATTTATGTAAAGTTGATAGCGCCTTATTAGTCTTCGAGGATGCACACATATTAGTTTGCAATTTGTTTGACTTTCCTCCAAACTATTGTACCTTTATTTTACCTTTTTTCTAAATCTTTTTTTTTTCTCTTTTTTTAGAGAGAGCGTCTTGCTCTGTCCCCAGACCGCAGTACAGTGGTGTGATAACAGCTCACCACAGCCTCAACTTCCTGGGCTCAAGGAATCCTCTTGCTTCAGCTTCTCAAGCAGCTGGGACTACAGCCGAGCATCATCATGCTAGGCTGACTTTTTCATTTTTTGTAGAGATGGGGTCTCACTATGGTGACCAGATTGGTCTCAAACTCCTGGGCTCAGGCAATCTTCCTCTCTCAGCTTCCCAAAGTGCTAGGATTACAGGTGTGAGCCACTGCATCAGGCCAAAACAACTTTTTTTCCCTATATAAAACACACAAAAGCCTGTAATTTTTTAAATGGCCTATGCTAACCCAGCTTCTACCTCTATACTTCATGTGTTAGAGACAATGATTATAATCACTCCCCCGTGCTTTTAATCTGCTGTAAGAATGGATGAAAACTAAAAGATGCCTGGAATAAAGCCAGATAGTTAAATTCTTGAAGTAAAGAAGCTGAATTTAGCACAAATCTAAGTTGGTCAACTGTAGTCTATGCTCCTAAAGGTGATTTCACATTTCTGAGAATACTCTTCATAGATTTTGTTACCTTTATTTTAATTATCATCTAGAGGGCTTTTACACCTAATTCTCATGTTTAAGCTCGTAGAGAGTTTGCTGTGGATGTAAGTCTGGCTGACTATTATACATAGCCTAAACAAATGGTCCTTAAAGAATGACTGGTCAGCTGGCCGTGTGTTTCACCTCAATTTAAATTGGCAATGAGCTAGAGGGTCCCAGTAAAGGTGGCAACTGTTTCTCAGGTCTTTGAATTTTAAGATTTATACTGAGTCTACTAACTTGGGATATTTGTATTTACTTCAAATAATAGTTATATCAAATATAACTGATAGTAGTATTTTTAATTATTTTAAAGAAAATATCTTCATATGTATAGCAATCTAATCAGTATTTGTATTTTAAAGTTATAATATTTACAATATCCCCTTTGAATTATATCAGTTTGTCAAAGTTTTCCAGGAATTTCAAAATATTTCTGGACAAGACATCTAATGGTAGACGCCATTAATGAATGTTATGGTGGATATTTTCAAGAGCTGCTAGTTGCAATTGGTAAGTAATAATTTATGTAAAGTATAGCAGACATTTTATTCCACAGAAAATGCTACCTAGATCTGACTGAATGAAAAGTACATGAGTAAGCTTTGATCGAGTCATTTTCCCCAAACTGTATTATTGAAAAGGAAGTCAACTCAATAGAGGAAGAGCCCATTAACTGCTGACACAGTGCACTAAACTAGCAGCCTAATGACTTTAATGAACTGACACCCTTTCATAACAGCTGCTTCATCTTTCATGTGAGTAGACAGAATTCTCAGATGCGCTCTCTCAAGAATAAGGTTTTCACACTATTTGATCAATATTATATTTACTGACTTCCATTTCCTAGTTTGAGAGCAGGTAAATGCTAGCAATGTGATTTCTTTCTCTCCAAGAGAAAAAGGCTTTGTTTTTGTTTTTGTCACCATCTCTAATAAATTTCGTTTTAGGAGTAAATCCTACCATAAAAGAGAGGTACCTTGCTTCTTAGTAGTGATTGCCTCAGGCTATAGTGAAAGGGGCATACTCTTGCTCCTTCCTAAATAAGAAAAGACATCCTTCCACAGAGGGAAAAACAGCAGTAGCTATTCATGAAAACCAAAACGGAACCACCTGTGCTTTATCTTGTATTGTTCTGTGACTTGACAGCAGTCATGTCAGAGACTAGAAAGGAGGAATCATATTATAAAATGTTCCCATAGCAGATACACATCAAGTAATCACTTAAGCACTTGTTAAATTAATGAATATTGTGATCTTCCATTCCTAGAATGGCAGGGACATACATGGGCGCTAAGAAATAAGATGATTTTGTAGATTGCCTAGTAAAGGAGTTTTAAGCTTAGGGTGCCATGGAAATGGTTTGGTGAAACCTTAAAATAGTCTATGTCTGTGTATTTACCTGAGAATAAGGTGAAGCTGTTCCAGCAAACTCTCAACAAAATTAATAACCATATATCAAAAACCCTCATTTTACAGGCATAGCCTAAGGAGGTTGAATACTCCAAAGTCTATCAACTGATTATCAACAGTTAAGACTAGGACTCGTGTCATCAGAATCTCAATGGTTCTCTTTCCACTATCAACCACTGCCACAGAGCAATGGCCATGAGAGAGGAAATAGAAGATGTCAGAAACACCAGAAAACATCTTAACCGATTCATTTATTCATTTAATTAACATCTATTGAGCACCTACTATTCTGGCTACAGATTTAGGCACTGTGGATGGAAGAGTGAAGCAATGACAAAAATGACGTAAGTCCCTACTTTCAAGGAACTAACCACAAGCAGTGACTCAAGAGTAATTATGGAGTGTACAGTGAACTACTGAGAAAACACTGTCACGATGATTTGATTTTGGCTAGAAGTTGTAGTCTCTCATACCTTATTCATGTATGAATTTATGTACTTATTCAAATAAACACTATTAAATGTCTACAATCATCAACTGACTTTTATCAAGGACGACTGTTGACCACACTCTAAGTTGTTCTGATGCCACCGCAATTTTGATTAGATGACTTCTAAAACTAACCTAGACAGTTATGGTCCATACAGTTTTTCCTTAAGAGACTTCAGATCTACTCACAAGTCTATAAGAGACTAAAAATAGCATTCAAGAAGAGGAATGAATTACATGGAGAAGATGTCACATTGAATCCTACAGTAATAAAAATCTAAATAGCGGTAATAATTGAAGTATCTCTGAAGCTCTATTTATTTAATTTTCAGATAAAGAGGATAAGTTTTCCTCACTACGCTAGATGAAGGAACTAACAAAGATAGAAAGAGATGGAAATAAACCAAGTGAAAAACTCCATGAATCAATATAATATTGTTGCTTTATAATTTTTTTCTATGAGTATAGTGTGTCATTTTCCCAAGTGCTGAAATCATAATACAGTGTGAAGATTGTAACAGAAAAAAAAAGTTCTCATTGTTTCTCAGATTCTGAAGAAACTATATATTGTCTCTCTTAATGTTTCTTTTCTCTCAGATTTCTCCTGCTTCTCCGTATTCAAGACAAACCAGGTTATTTTGCTTATAGATTATATAGCACAATTCACATAAGACCCATATTTTAAAAAATTTTTTCCTGAAATTGTTTCTATATTTTCAAAAGACTAATTTAACTTTCACTGTTTAAATATTCATTCCTAATCTTGAATTTATATGTAAATACATACATTTCAAAGAAAATACACTCAAGTGAAAAAAAGTGCATTATACACCAAAAATAAGACCCATCAAATAAAAATTATGTTCTGCTTTCTATACCAAATTTAGGTGCTTAAGAAGTATTGGCTTTTTGAAGTCTATCTCCTCCATATGATTTAGAGTAGTTTTTTTTTTTTTAAAGCATTTGCAGAAACTGGTAAATTCAAATGTTTTTGTATATGTCCAAAGACCCTCACATCAGACTTATGCAAGTACAAAACATAAGGTGTCAATCAGAAAATGTCAAACATTACAAACTCTCAGCAAGAAATTGCTGTTTTCCCGAAGTTTTGGAAACACAAAATAATGTCAATGGTTATTTGTACACACAGTAAGTGTTATTTTTAAAGATTATACTATTGTCTAGTTAGACAATAATAAACTCCAAACCTATTTTTGTAATTAAAAGATAATTTTTATACTTTAGTGTGATATTCAGTTAAAAATATTTTAAAGCATTCATTTTTAATAAAAACAAACACTTAAGTGCATTATATGATGCACACCTTATCCATATGTGCATGAAACCCACTTAGGAAAAGATCTCATACAGATCATTATATATATATATATATATCATAGCCTTATAAACTCAGAGAAAATTATAAAAACAATTCAATAGTACAGTAATTTTAATAGGCAGTTTTATCCTCAAAGTAATTTTTACAGACCAATTTCTTAAAAGTAGCATGCTGGGAAAATATGCTAGTAGTAAGAATATTTTATTATATACCTTGTACAAAGTGTTTTTTTTAATTTATGCACAAGAATAACTTGTGTAACCTCAACATTACAGGAGGAAGGTCAATGTTCACAGTCTTGCTTCTCTTTAATTCTATTTCCAAGGAGAAAAAATGGATTTGATTAAAAGTCTTTTTGAAATTGTGTATTGAGCAAAGCTATAGGATGATTTCAATCATTTCTTTCTCCAAAAACCCAACCACTGCATCAACAGAATGAAGCTTCCCTTGTAAATGACCATGAAAAAATAATCACAATTACTGTGATTCCAATTATGCTCAAATCCAGAGGTACTTATTCTAATAACAATAAAAACTGTATCCTTGCTGTGTGTGTGTGTTACAAGGCAAAAAGAAGATTGGTGTTCTCACAAATGGTGAGAAGGATTATATATACAAGCTATCAAATTTTGGATACATGAGGACCTCAAATGTTAAATATTTGTCGAAAGGTTGTTTTAACCACCCCTGTTCCAAATAAACCTTCTATATTTTTCTCAAGTGCATTCTAGATGATAATTTACAAGTTAAAATTGGACACTTAGATCATTCATCTTAATCATCTTAAACTATGAAAAGTTTGATAGTAGATCTGCAGCCAAACATTGACATTAAAAATTAATAAATTAGCCAGGCTCGATGGCTCAGCCTGTAATCCCGTGCTTTGGGAGGCTGAGGTGAGTGGATTACCTGAGCCCACAGGTTCAAGACCCGCCTGGGCAACTTGGCGAGACTTCATCTCTACAATAAATCAAAAAATCAGCCGGGCATGGTAGCACATGCCTGTAATTCCAGCTACTCGGAAGGCTGAGGCGGAAGGAGCGCCAGAGCCCAGCAAGTCAAGGAGGCTGCGGTGACCGGGAGCGGCCACTGCACTCCAGCCTGGGTGACAGAGTGAGACTCCAACTCAAAAAAAAAAAAAAAAAATTAATAGATTATGTTTTCTGGTGGCTAGAGGTCATCTTCACTCCATTTGAAAAGACAATTTGAAACTTTTTAGGCAGTGATATTTTGGGAACTAGTACACAGACATTGATTTTGTATTTTTAATTTAAGTCAGAAATGTTTGAAGCACCTAGAATTTTAATTTTTATAATTTTTCAATAATGACCAAACTATAAAACGAAAATGTTATTGCTGTCTTACTCAGACATATCAAGTTTCATCTAACAGAGTTAAGAATGTCTTCCCCCGCAGGAAGAATTTTTACCTAGAAAGATCACATGACCAGACTTGCACTTTATACTGCAGTGTAAAGGAGCAGTGTGAATGAAGGTCAACAAGGCTGAATAATAGAGAAACTATTGAAAATCAGGGTGAAATTATGAGGGTCAAGCCTAGGCCGTGGCGATGGAATAGAGATAACAAGACATTTGAGAAGTTAAAATAGACGAGAATAATTCATTGCAAGAATGCAGTGAGGGAAGGGGAGAAGTCACGGAAGTGACTCTCAGGATGTGACTTGGATGCTGTGTGGACGGTGATGCCCGTGTTTGAAGAACACAGGAAGAGCAAATGGCTACAGAAAAGGAATGTGTCCACTTGAAACAGACGGGCTTTAAGGTACTGTCTTCTCTTTCTCCCCTCCCCGCCCCCTCGCCCGCCCATCTTTTAGGACTTTGGTTTCCATAATAAAACTGTTATCAAGATTCTAACTGCCAGAAGTGAAAAAGATCTGCTGACTATAAGGATACGATACAAAGAGAAATATGGAAAATCCCTATTTCATGATATCAAAGAAAGTCTCCCACAGAGATTGATTTTGACCCACATTTTATCCTTTTTGAAACTGAGATAAAAGCTCTCATTTAAATCACTTCATGGTGGAGTCTGAAAGCTAAATATTCAGACAGGGGTGATCTACTATAGTCCTTAGACAGCCTTTAGAACATCAACAGGTGCTAACTTAGGAAACCATCACCTCAGTGACAGAACCTACTTCCCTCTTGTGTGTTTTAAGCAAAAGCATTGATGTAGTCATGCAACATATCCATTCACTGTAATTGTGCTTAAAGGGCTAAATTCTGAAATATGACCAGGCGAAGGAAAACATTTTACATTAAGACTACATTAAATTTTAAGGGGTTTCTTAGATCAGTTCAGCTTTCCTTTCATATTGTCCTAAAGGGCAGAGCAGCCAATTAAATACCATGAATTGGTAATTTGGAGGAATTTAATGTTACTACTTATGTAAAACTCTATGTATTCCTTATTCTTTTCACCTTTAAGGGCAAAGAAGCAATGATTCGGTACTAAATAAGCTAATTTCTTCATTCTAATACTTTCAAGCCTCTGGATTTTGATAAAATTTGACAGAAAATTATCAGAATGCATAGGACCATCTATGTAATTTTGAGGGCCTAGTGGAAAATAAAAATGCTTGGTCTCATAGATAGATAGATGATAAATGATAGATAGATAGATAGATAGATAGATAGATAGAGATAGACAGACAGACAGACAGACAGACAGATAGATAGATAAATAGATAGATAGAGCGAGCTATAAAGAATTTCAAGGCCAGGCTCAGAGGCTCAACCTGTAATCCCAGCACCTTGGGAGGCTGCAGCTAGTGGATTGACTGAGACCGTGAGTTCGAGACAAGCCTGGGCAACTTGGCAAGACCTTGTCTACAATTTTTAAAAATATTAGCCAGGCATGGTAGTGCATGTCCATAGCTTCGGCCACTTGGAAGGCTGAGGTGGAAGTATCGCCTGAGCCCAGCAGGTCGACACTGGGGTGGCCGTGTGTGCGCCACTGCACTCCAGCCTGGGCAAAGGAGTGAGACTCCAACTCAAAAAAAAATAGAAAGAAAGAAAGAGTTTCTCCAGAAGCAACTTAACAACCTAAGGACCAAGAGAACCCACAATACAGAAGATCTTGTAGATCCTTGTGGAGCTGAAGTGGTTTCCAAGAGGGAGAATTAATGGAGTAGTTTAAAGAAATCTTAGCTCTTTGTATTCAATAAAATTCTCCTTACACCCACCTTCAAAACCTTACTTTTTTTTTTTTTTTTTGAGTCGGAGTCTCACTCTGTCACCCATGCTGCTCACAGCCACCGCAGTCTCGTCCTGCTGGGCTCAGGTGATCCCTCTGCCTCAGCCTTCCAAGTAGCTGGAACCACAGTCATGTGCCTGCGCCACCATGCCTGGCTGATCTTTTGTAGAGACAAGGTGTCAGCATGTTGCCCAAGCTGGTCTCAAACCTGTGAGCTAAGACAATCTTCTCACCTCTACCTCCCAAAGTGCTGGGATTACAGGCATGAGCCACCATGCCAGGCTCCTAAACTCTTAGTGATAATAAGCATTTCCCATTGAGAAACGTGAGTTATAACACATTTTCTAAGTGAATAAATTAGTTCTTATACACTTACTATAATTAATCACAACCACCTCAAAGTGCACTAATATTTACATATACTTAATGCAACTTTATTATGTGCATTTAAAGCAATGGATTATAATTGCACGACTTTGTGTAAAAGAACATTAATATAATAGTTGATTTTTAACAAATATAAGTTTCATAATAACATCTATTTATGACTATCATTGTTTTTGGAAAATGTAGAAATGATAGAAGACCATAAAAAAGAAAATAAAAATAGCCCTAATTCTTCACCACAGATAACCAGTAATAAAATTGTTCTGGGCTTTAGTCTGAATGTTTGTGTCCCTACAAAATTTATATGCTAAAATCCCCAAGGTGTTAGTAATAGGAGGTGGGACCTTTGGGAGATGATAAGGTCATAAAAGTTGAAGCCACATATGAGCTTAGTCTCCTTATAAAATAGGCCCAAGAAAGCACATTTGTCCCTGCTGTCATGTGAGGTTAGAAAGAGAAAAATGCGCTGGGCTCGGTGGCCCAGCACTTTGGGAGGCCGAGGTGAGTGGATTGCCTGAGCCCGCGGGTTCGAGACCCACCTGGGCAACTTGGCAAGACCTCATCTCTACCATAAATCAAAAATTAGCCGGGCGTGGTAGCGCGCACCTGTAGTTCCAGCTACTTGGAAGACTGAGGCGGAAGGATCTCCGGAGCCCAGCAGGTCGAGGCTGTGGTGGCCGGGAGCGTGCCACTGCACTCTAGCCTGGGAGACAGAGTGAGACTCCAACTCACAAAAAAAAAAAGGAAGAAAGAGAAAAACACTGTTTGAGGAAGCAGTTCCTAGCAGACACCAAATCTGCTGAAGCCTTGATCTTGGTCTTGCCAGCCTCAGAGCTGTGAGAAGTAAATTTCTGTTGTTTATATGCCACCCACCCAACCTACGGTGTTTTGTTACAGCAGCTGGAATGGACTAAGACAGATGATACTTTTCAGCCTTTATCTAAAAGACATATATAATATATAAGTAATAAGTATATATGCATACTGATATAAGTTATAAGTTTTGCTACCTACAGAAATATGTTTTACTGGATCATGGTATACCATTGTGTAAACTGTAAAGTACATAAACTAGCTCACATTACTGTGTGTTTCTTTACAGTTTTTCACTATTATACATAATATTATTGTGTATATACTTTACCATAAATCTTTGTACTTATTCATAAGTGATAACTTTCTTAAGATATACTTCTTAAGGTATAATTACTACATTGATAAGTATAAACATTCTTAAATATTTTGAGACATATTGTCAATTTGCTCTCCACACTCTACACTGATTTATAATAATCATTACAAATATATTTATAGTTATTTAAATATATTACACAAATATTAAAAGAAAACTTCTTTCTAAAGTTGAAAAGATTTAATTCTAAAGCAAGTTATTGTTCCAATAAATACACATTAAGGTTCAATCAACTTTAGATAAGCCACATACTATTGACTATAACCAGAATATTTTTATTAACTTTCACTGGGAATAGTGTATAGGAAATATTAAATATTTAGATGAGAAAAGTAGTTAATTTTAGAAAGGTTAGTGGTCACTGTCTCTGTCATAGTGCAGTTCAGAGGAATTATGGTTCTTTTTCACAAATGCTATGACACTTTATTTCAAATACATTATATTTTTTCTTTTCAGAATTTTGCTTTAGGGCATTATGAAAAAGCACTGCTTGCCATCTGTACAGGCGATACTAGAGACTACTAAAATAATAGCAGGATTTGAAGGACAGTGCACTCTCCTTTACAGACACATCCAAACAGAGATTTTCTTTTGTGCTATTAGTAACACTATAGCGAAACTATAGAACCATATTTTTCATCTTTGAAACTATTCTAAGCCAGAAAATCTATTAATGAAAGTTTATGATATTTGATTTTCCTATTGCTAACTAGCAATTAAAGTACGCATAATAGGATAATAAAAATGAATTGGAATAGATTTTCTTTAAATATGAACCATCAACACCCTATACCAAGAGAGTCTGCTCAAGTCTGTTTTCAGCATGATTTGGGAGACTAAGGAAAATACGGTATGTGACCAGATTCTTTAAAGGAACTTTCAACAACACTTTTGCGCAAATGCAGCAAATCTAAAGTGAATACCTAAAGCAGGCTTTAAAAGAGAATAAAAATATGAAATAGCAAAATGCTTTCAGGTATATGCTTGTCTGGATTAGAAGTATAAGAATCTTGAATGGAAAAACAGAGGGCATGTGTGTCTCTGTGTGCATGTGCGTGTATTTGACAGTCATCCTGGTGAAGGCGATTTATCTCCAGCTAGTTTTTTGTGTGTGTGTCAGTTTCTAACCAACCACTTGCCCAAGCTACACCAGAAAAGTCATTGCTCTCTGTTTTTTATCTTCACTTCTTAACATCAGCATTAAAGACTTTTGGAAGTTATTATATAGTTTGTGCCATCGATTGAGTATGGTCTCTTCCATCTCCCAAGATTCCGCAAATTAAGAGTGACAGAGAAAAAATACTCATGGAGATCAGATTTAGGGGGGGAATTTAGATTGATGCCACCATCTAGCCAGGAGTGAAAGCAGAGGCCGGATGGGTAAGTGCACCCCAGAGGACACCCAACCTAAGCCAAGATCATAGGAAGCAGTCATTAGTGAAGTCAGGCAAGGCAATACATCTGGATAAACTGGTGAAGGTAGGGAAAGGGCTTAGTTCTACACGGATCCTTTTTCAATGTCTTATGGTCAGTCCACTTCCTGTGGATCTGTTTCTACTGGTCTCAGGGGGAAAAAATAACTTCTCAAAACCTAGTGTGCGACAGGAGGAATGAAACAGGACACCTAGAACACAGGGAATGGGCACAACATGAAACATTTAAGGATAATTAGACTGCTAAAATTACTTTCAAGAGTGCAACTTACTGCAAGTGTGTATGATGTTATATCATTTTTACTTATTATATTTTACTTTAAAGATGTGTGGTACAATTCAGGATTAGGTATACAAGTGGACTTCATACAGGCAAAATTTGGGTTTTTAATTTTTGTCTTTAAAAATCATTATCCACATTTCAAGCCAAATATAGCAATTGAGACATTTAGCATAGGTGTTACTTTGCCAGCTAAAATTCTTATAGAAGAAAAATGTTTTAAGAATCTAGATTTTTTTTAAAAATACTTTTTTCATTGTGATGTCTAATGTGTTCAATAATTATGAAATCTATACATGCGCTAGATAATACTCCTTTACTTCTTTGGCATAGCATCCTGTTGTCAAATAAAATACAAATCCATACTTAAGAAGGAGGAGAGAGACTTTATTTAAAAGATGACTATAATGGGGGATAGGGGACATTGCAATGGGGGTTTTCCAGAGAGCTAGTTAAGGAGGTCTGTTCAGCAGAGGCTCATTTTGCAAGTGAATCAAAGTTCACCCGTAGGAAAAACTAAGCCTGACTAATATCTGAACAAATCAAATTAACTGGTGTTACATCCAGATTGGTCAGTTAAGGAAAAGAGCTCAGATAATCACCTATGAGACAAAGAATAGGAGTTTGGAGGGTATGTTAGGCATTGCCATAGCAAAGCACGAGTGTAATCTGCAGGTCTGATCTATGTCACATAAGAAAGAGTGGTTCTTACAAAGCTATTTACTTGTGAGCCATTTCCTGAAACAAAAACAGATGGGGGGTGGCAGGAGAATTCTTGACTCCCAGTTTTCCAGGAGCACAATACTTGGGTCAAGTTGGACGCTGTCATTTTTTCCAAAGTTTTCTGTCGAATGCTTCACTTAGTTGTTTGAATGCCAACACAACGTTGTCATTTTCATCAGCACACAACTCACTCAGTGAAATCCTGTAAGAAATTAAGAGTTTAAATTATCACTGTTATCTGTGCTTGGTGATGTTTATCTGGTTATATGATGTTCAAGTGCAGAAAAGCTTACTGTACCTGATGGACTTAACAACAAGCACAAAGTCTCTGATTAAATGAAAAGCGTCTCCCATATTTAACCTACAGAAAAAAAGACAGTAACATATAAGGTAATACACTTTTTTTGGTGTGCTCCCAGACTAAAGTAAAGTAAGTCATACACAACAACTGAATTACTGGTCCTTCCGGAGACACAATAAAACCAGACATGGAAATACCACAGAGAAGTGATCATGTCTTTTGCATCCAGTATTTTACTATCGTCAGCTTAACCATAGGTCAACCGGACTAGCAAAGAAGCTAATCATTTGGCTAAAAAAATACAACTTTTAGTGCTCTTGTCTGTTACCACATTAATATTACCAATGTGAAATAATGCACATACATCAAAAATAGTGCCACATATGAGTGATGCCAGTGAAGATGGCAGAGTGGGATGCTCCAAAGGCTTGTCCCTACTGCCAATCCCTTTCTTATAGTATGATAGTTGTTCAAGGTCTGCTTTTGAGTGAGAACATGTGATACTCAGATCTTTCTTTCTGTGATAGATCACTCAGTATTGTAGACTCTAAGTCCATCCAAGTGGTTGTGAAGTTTATATAATTTTATGGCTGCATAATATTCCATCGTATATATGTACTACTTTTTTAAATCCAGTCCTCTTTCGATGGGGAGTATGGTTGGTTCCATATTTTTTGCTATTGTGAATAGTGCTGCAATAAACATGCATATGCAGGTATCTTTTTTGAAGAATGATTTGAGTTCCTCTGGGTGTATTCCCAGAAGGGGACTGTGGGGTCGTATGGGAGGTCAACTTTTAGATCTTTTAAGAATCACCACACTGTTTTCTCTTCCCCCACTCTTTACCCCACCTAGCTCAGTGGCAGTCTTAAAGAAAGCAGCTGATGTTTCCAGTGTGGGACCTGGGTCTCTGCTTCCAGAGAGAGCAGAGCTGAGCTTATTAACAAACCATGTCTTGTCTGAGGAGCTGTGGTGAGGGCCTGTCTTTGTTTCGTTTGATTCAGAACTCACTCAGCAGTAGGGATTCTTCAACAACACCGTGGGGCAAACTAACAACCTGCAGCTAGCCGGAGCAAAGGGTTATGGTGGATGCATGTAGTAGGGTGCTCCTGTGAGGAGAGCCTGGAAGAGAATAGAGGGCATTCTGAAGCACCAACGTGTACTGGAAATTTAAAATACTTGCACACACACGAGGCAGACCTCACGCTCAGAAAAGACCTCAGAACCCTAAGCTTTCGCCTCCAGCAGGTCCTGGGAATCGTGTAAGCAAGAAGTAAAGGGTAAGGCAGGAGTATAAGTGGCCTGAATAGTTGGGAAAGGTGCACTCTAGCCCCAAACCATCTACCAAGCATGAGAGAATTTTTTTTTTGCTTTTTTTTCTCTCTCTCTCTCTTTCTCCCTCCCTTACCTCCATCTCCCCCCCTCCCACTCTCTCTCCCCCTTCCCTGCCCCCCCCCTCCCTCCCTCCCCCTTCCCCTTCTCTCTCTCCTCCCCTCTCTCTCTTCCCCTCTCCCC